>PVKM010004202.1:0-25646 GCA_004027735.1 Carollia perspicillata
GCTGTTATGACAAAGGACATAGATGACATTTCTGATGAAATTACATCTGAACATCTCAGTGCACCAAATTTATGAGAATTAAAAACAAGTTAAATGCAATTTGGAGAATTAGTGTGCTTCTTCAGAGGGGTATGTGTAAACTGTTTCTAACAGAGGAAAAACAAAGAAGAAATTGTGATCCATGGTTGTAGTAATGAGACCCTTTTTAGTTGACTCATACAATGTGAAAATACAACATCATCCATTCTCTAGTCAAGAAAATAATTAATGAGCCACTCATTTCTAAATGAGTGCTTATGGAATGAAAAAACTGGCCTTGGATTTCAAAAGATAAATCTGGTTATGATATAGTAGGCAATTAAAAAAGCATGAGTAGAGTAGGAGCTCTAGGTCAGATATGGAAAGTCACCAGGGTAGAATGCCTAGGGTACCTAGAAACAGACAATTGTAGGGTGACCCCAGAGTGATCCCAGGGTCATCTTTCCTCCCCTAGCATATTGTTGGTCATGATTTTCAGACCCTCCCCTGACCTCTCCTCCCCTGGTGTGTTGCTAGTCATGTGGTAGGGTCTCTTAGAGAAGGAACTGGGGTGGGGGGGCTGGAGAATAGCCTCATGTGACTTCTATACAAAGCCCTTGCATGACCACTCCCCTAAGCCTTATGCCCTCAGGACAATGAGGTTCTGATACATATCGAATAATCTTGGGAACAAAGCCTCGGGTCTGTTGATCACAGAGTCAGAGTTTTGGTCAAGCTAAAGATGACAGTTAGGCTTCATCTGAAGCTCTAGGCCCAGAAAAGCAGCAATATCAGTCAGGGCAATGCCATGTCTGACATCAGGACCAGATGTAATGACTAATGACCCCTTATCCTAGAGCTGGTTAATCAGTACACATAACAACCCTGAAAGGACACATCTGAAAAGCTGATATATATTCTATTGAGGTCCGCCCCTGAGACCTCCAGATAAAGACTCTTAGAGGATCCAAGTGTGCACTCTTTCTCTCTCTGGAGAATGTCCATGCCTTTCCTCATGTCTTTCCCCCAGGTGCATCTGTTTTGCCTCCCGCCAGCACGCCCTATTAAGCTTCAAGGGCACTTATTTTGCCTCTGTAACTTGTTTCCTGAGTCCACATAACCTAGATGGCTCATTCCTTTCACAGCTCAATTCTTCTGCCTCTGTGATTTTCTAAATAAACTTTTGCTTGTAGTTGAGTCTTGGCTCTGAATTCTTTCTTAGTCAAAATTGAAGGACCAAGGTATAACATTTGGGTGTTGTTCACTGTTAACATTCATATGTTTGAAAGAATATCAAGTCAAAAATCACCCCATTAATGTTTGAATTTGACTTCTTGGTTTTCAATGAGCTGTAATACATGAAGAGCACCTCTGTGGGTGCCACATCCATTGTAATTAATACCTTTAGTAAAGTAAGAAGAAACAGGAATACTGCTTCTTTTAATTCCTTTGCTATACACTTTCTTTCAGACAAAGTCAGATGGATTGTGAATGTGGAAACCTTTCCAATTCCTGCCATGGCTTCGAGGTGAATCTTCAGGTTGGCGTTCTCCCTTAGATTTCATACAAAGAAGAAGCTGTTTGAAATGAGGAAGGGATTTGGAAAAAATGTCAGCAGAACAGTCAGACATCAAGCTTTGGGCTCCTTGCCTGTCAGTTTCAGGCACTAGCATGGATGATCTTTAATGATGATACTAGCTGACATTTATTGAGTGCGAACTACCTGCTGAATACCGTATTTGAATTGTCTTCTTTAATCCTTGTCACAAACTTTTGTGGTAGGAACTGTTCTTACCAACTACCTTACCCCCACCTCACCAACCACCTCCATTTACAAATGGGGAAACCAAGTTCCTTGTCTGAGATCTGTGGACTAAAAGGGGTCACATGTGAAACCTAACAAGCTCAGGGGAATTCTGCCTGGGGTCTTACAAACACCATACCTAAAGTAACCACATAAGATGGTTTGAAATAAAAACATTCTAACTAAAAGCAGTTCATGGCAAATAGTCATGTTCTTAGGCAGCATTTTTCCTTAACAAAAGCCATTCTTTACCTTTATTGAGCCTGCATATTGTCTTTTTTCATCTATGATAACATACCTTTGGACTGTTGAAGTAATTTCTTTTTTTCAGGACCCCTCAAAGCACAGGCACTGCTCTGCAGAGAGCACAAAGCCTCTCATTGTTATTTTATTGTGTTAGTTGTTGACTGTTAACTATTCTGCATCCACCTAAAAATAAACTATGTATATACATAAAATTTTCCTTCATACACAATCCCAGAGGTTTCCCTGTTTTGCTTTTTCCTGCCTCCATAATGTATCACTAGTGGTTTTCATGTAACCTACTTACATCTCTTTTGGTTGTAATGTACAAAATAAGATGCATAACTGCCATTCTTTGGAGCATTTTCTCAATCCATTGAGGCTTTGCTTCCCAGCAATTCTTGGCACAAATAAACTCATAAAAATTTTCTACAGTTTGAATGTTTCTTACATTGACAGACTTTACAGCTGATATGGGCAGAATTCAAATCCATGTTTGATGATTCAAGAGTCCAAGTTCAAATTCCATTTCTAATGAATCATATGTGCCAAATTGGTGTTGGAGGGGTGTGACACAGTTTCCAGCTGGATTAAGGTATATTACCTGAGCACTGCACAACTGAGTACAAGTCAATTCTTGACTCTCCTTGATTTAGAAGGATTCTGACCAGGAAATACTCAAGAACCAAAGAAGTTAATATTATCTTTTAGAAAGAGGAAAATTATCTTCTCAGTTCTAAAATATACACAAATGTACATTCTCTCATTCTCTCTGTTATGGGCTAAATTGTGTTCACCTCAAATTTACATGTTGAAGTCTGTAGGAGCAGAAAAATAATTCTTCTATTCTTCTGCTACTTTGGCTGGTTAAACAATTAAAATAGCATAGGAGATTAACAAAAGAAAAACAAATAAATTTGGTACATACAGGAACCCCAAAGATATAGAGCTTAGATGTCAGCCAGGTAATTGAGGCTTATATAACATCCTGAGCTAAGAAAAGGGGTAGGAGGGGTCTGGGGATACAATATGGAAGAAGGCCATACACTGGAAAGGTTGTGGGTTCAATTCCAGGTCAGGGCACATAGAAGAATCAACAGATGAACACATGGATAGAACGGACAACAAATCAATGATCCTATCTCTCTTTTTCTCAAATAAATAAGAGGGAAAAATAAGAAAGGCTGCCCTATTATGCAAAGAAAGTAAAAAGTATCTTTGGTAATAGTTTTTTTCCTGGTACAGGCCTTTTTTCTGATACAAATTCAGGCAGTTGAGAGGAAAGTAAACAACTTTTCTTGAATCTGTTAGGTTTTCATTACCTTTAGCTTAAAATAATTCCCAAGCCAAAGTCCCACACTTGGGGGTGACAAATCCTGTTCCCCTTTGCTTTCACTTTTGAAACAAGATAGTAAGTTTCACAGTCCAGAATTTGAATTGATAGATTGCTCCACATGTCATTAAACCAGTCTTATTCTTGAGAATTAGTCAGTTCAGTTAAATAGTTGTGTCTCATTTCAGAAGGTGGTTTTGTAGATGGGCTCCCAAAATTAGGCCTATATTGTGTAAGCAATTAGGTAAGTAATAAGAGTCATTTCTATGGAAACAAAAGAAAAAAAGGCCAATGGTTGGAGCAAATTATAAATGCAGTGTCTGAATCCTAAGAGTTGCCACTCTCAATGTCAGGCTTGAAGTCTCTTCAGAGAAAGTGAGGGCAGGCAGGGCAACCTGACAGATTTTTTTCTGGTTTACATTTTCATGTCTCTGAAAATGTTATCGGGTAAACTTTCTGGGTGGCCCATGCAACAGCAGGCATAATGAAGATTGTCTAAACATGAGCTATTGTGGTGATTTTTCTGAAGTTATGTCAACTTGTCTAGTTTCACTTTGTAGACCTTCAGGAAAAAGGGCATGTTTATTTCTCTATGATTCCAAACCAAAAGGATGGGAGAAAATTGGAAACATTAGTTTAGAGAATCATGACCAGATATTGGAGGAAACTAGGAAAATTCATTATCCAGTCCAATTTAGAGGAAGAAAACAAAACCTCAAAGACAATGAACAGCACTAGAATATAATATCAATAAAGATGTGCTACTGAAACATCATTTTCTCTCTAAACTCAGCCTCATTTCTGCCAAAGATAGCCAAATTAATTCTAATTTGTTTGTAAAATAAGTCTAGTTTCAATAAACTTGATCTGATTATTTACATATGTGTAGCAAGAATAGTGATTGTCCATATTGGCTCTTTTAAATCTGCTTTGCTGCAACTTTTCATAAAGAACCTTTTGAGGCTACGAAGCCAAGCCAAAAATTTGCAATCAGACTTTGCCTTCAATACCCATAGATCTGAGTGAATTCTTCTCTTCTTGCGGCCCCCAAAATATCCTGAAGTTCCTGTACCTGTCAGGAAGGACCTTCCTTACTCACCTGGTCAGGAACCATGTAGCTAGGTACCAGGCTGTTTTTCCAAGGGGCTCTATTGGCTCCATAAAGCCAATCTTAGTTTCTTAAACTTAAAGCTATCCAACATATCTGATGCTATTCATATTCTCAAGTCTGACATTTGAGTCGAAGCCTTGATAATATAACCAACATTTCCAACTGCATTCTGTTCTAAGGAGAACAGATTCTTATTGAACTTATGCAAATAAATATATCATCAGAAGAATATTAATTAAGCTTTCAAATGCTGGAGGATCATGTTAGGAGAAAAAGTAATTGTTTCATTTTTGTTTTCAAAGCTGTACTTTTACAACATTGCTGTAAATAATAGTAAAAAGAAAAAGAGAAAAACATTTTCTTAAATCTGGAAAAAGAGCCAACGATGTTCCAAACAAAAAATTATAATAATTTTAATTATCACCATGAGTTAAACGAGTCCCATATTATTTTTATTCTGCTTAAATCTAGTTTTTCCATTTATTCTGAAAATTCTTACCCAGTTCAGTCTTATAATATTAAAACATTGTTCAGAAATATGTGTTTGCTAGTGTCCTCTTCAGAAATCTTTTTGAAGATAATGTATTTTTGCAGGAATGTTTTTGAAAAAACATCAGAGTAAAACAATAATGGTAAATGACAAAAGACTTTTAAAAAGGCCATAGTTAAAGATCTGATGAGAATTCATTACGATGTAGATGACTTCTGGCAAAGATGGAGGTGTAGGTAGATACACTTTGCCTGCTCACACAAACAAAAGGAGAACAACAACAAATTTAAAAACAAAAAATAACCAGAACTGCCAGAATATTGAACTGCATGGAAGTCCAATAACCAAGGAGTTAAAGAAGAAACATTCATCCAGACTATCAGGAGGGGCAGAGATATGCAGCTGGGGTGGAGAGGACTTGCAGCAAGGTGGTGGCTGGAGGACAGTGTGAAGCAGCAGCTGGCAGACCAAGCAGTGCTATATTTGCATGCAAATAAACCAGGAGGGACAACTGGGGAGCAAGACGGACTGCACAATCCAGGGTTCAGCGTGGGGAAATAAAGCCTCAAATTTTCTGACTATAAAAATCTTTGGGGGTTGTGGTGGTGGGAGAAACTCTGAGCCTCACAGGAGAGTTTGTTAAAGAGACCCACAGGGTCCTAGAACATATTCAAACCCAGCCACCCAGGTATCAGCACTAGAAGGACCCGATTTGCTTGTGAGTAGCAGGGGAAGTGACTGAAAGCCAGCTGAAAGCTCAGCAAGCAGCATTGTTCCCTCTTGCACCCTTACTCCACATACAGTGCCACAACACAGCATTGTGGGTTGCCCTGCCCCAGTGAATACCTAAGGCTCCACCTTTTACTACATAACAGGTGCATTGAGGCAAGAATATATGGCCCAAATGAAAGAGCTAAAAGAACTAAATAATGAAGACATAGCCAAGCTATTAGATGCAGAGTTCGAAATACTGGTAATCAGGAGGCTCACAGAAGTGGTTGAGTATGGTCACAAAATACAGGAAAAAGTTAGGGCTATGAAAGTGAAATGACGGAAAATGTACAGGAACCAACAGTGAAGGGAAGGAAACAGTGACTCAAATCAATGGTTTGGAGCAGAAGGAAGTAAGAAACATTCAACCAGAACAGAATGAAGAAACAAGAATTTTTAAAAAATGAGAAGAAGCTTAGGAACCTCCAGAACAACTTTAAACATTTCAACATCTGATTCATAGGGGTGCCAGAAGGAGAAGAGGAGAGCAAGAAATTGAAAACTTATTTGAAAACATAATGAAAGAGAACTTCCCCAATCTGGCAAAGGAAATAGACTTTCAGGAAGTCCAGGAAGCCCAGAGAGTCCCCAAAGAAGTTGGACTCGAGGAAGCACACATCAAGGCACATCATAATTACATTACCCAAGATTACAAATAATGAGAAAAATCTTAAAGGCTGCAAGAGGAAAGGAGACAGTTACCTACAAAAGAGTTCCCATAAGTTTATCAGCTGATTTCTCAAAAGACCTTGCAGGCAAGAAAGGGGCTGGAAAGAAGTGTTTGAAGTCATAAAAGGCAAGGACCTACATCCAAGATTACTCTATCCAGCAAATCTATCATTTAGAATGGGAAGGCAGATAAAGTGTTTCCCAGATAAAGTCAAGCTAAAGGAGTTCATCATCACCAAGCCCTTATTATATGAAATGTTAAAGGGACTTATTTAAGAAAAAGAAGAAGATAAAAAATATGAACAGTAAAATGACAACAAACTCACATTATCAAAAACTGAACTTAAAAAAAAATAAACTAAGGAAACAACTAGAGCAGGAACAGAATCGCAGAAATGGAGGTCACATGAGATCACATGGAGGGTTATCAGCAGGAGGGAGAGAGGGGAGAATGAGGGAAAAGATACAGGCAATAAGAAGGATAAATGGTAGGGTTAAAATAGATAGGGAGAGGTTAAGAATAGTATGAGAAATGGAGAAGCCAAGGGACTTACATGTATGACCCATGGACATGAACTAAGGTGGGGAAATGCTGATGGGAGGGGGGTGCAGTGTGGAGGGGAATAAAGGGGAGAATAAAATGGGACAACTGTAATAGCATAATCAGTAAAATATATTAAAAATTCATTATGGAATTGACAAGGAAATATGCTTATTTTGTGCAGGGACATACATTTCAATATAACTTGAATTATGACTAACTGTACAGGGACATAATCAGAATTTCATTAAATTTACCCAGTTTCTAGAATGCTTATATACCTATGCAAATAGGGGATAAATAAAGTTTAACATTGCTTTTTATTTGATAATCAATGCTTACCATGTAATTTGACACATAAAGTAAGGCTAATTAGCTTAATACCTCCTTTTTATAAAGAGAGAGAACAAATCTTTTGAGATGTTCCAAGGACCTTCTTTAAAAATCTCAAAGTTACTTCAGGTCAGATAGACATCCTATAAAATTTGATTTTGGACCAGTCTCTTTCCTTTCACGTATGAATTACCCATGGACATGGACAACAGTGTGGGAATTGACTGGGAGTGGGGGGTGGGGTAGGTGGAGGAGGGAAAAGAGAGAAAAATTGGGACAACTGTAATAGAATAACAGTTACAATGATTAAAAAATTGATTTTGGTAAGTTTGTCAAAAATATCAAAAGGTTTTAGACCATTACTAAATAAGGATAACAGATTATAATTTATCTATTTAGCCAAAGTGACAATAAAAGACTTCAAAGGCAAATACAGAAAATCACACAATTGTGGGGAAAGCTTAGTTTTTTTTTAATATTGAGAAGGTTCAGTTTTTTAAGTAATCTAACATCTGAATAAGGCAATACGAAGCACAGAACATTATTTTAACAAAACACAAAATCTTTACATTTGAGGCAGACTACTGAAAAAGTAAAAAAATTCATCTGCAATCTCTCATAAGGAGCAGACTAATAGTCTAAAAACTTTGTCTTTTTAGCAGATGGATGAAATTACAGTTTTAGTTTTATACACATACTCTACTGTTTTTAAAGCTTAATTTTCTAACCCTTATAATAAATTCATTTACTTTCACCTACCTTGACCAACTGTAAGATTTTCTTTCTCATTTTTCCACCAAAAAACTGTTTGACCTAATAAGTGAATTTGCCAAAACAGGGGGATACAATGTCAATATTCAGAAATCAAAGACATTTTTGTATACAAACAATGAAATATCAGAAAGAGAAATCAGGGGAAAAGATCACATTTGATCTAGTAACAAGAAAAATAAAATACCTAGGAATAAACCTAACATAAGGGGTAAAAGACCTGTACTCAGAAAACTACACAACACTGAAGAAAGAAATTAAGGAAGACTAACAAATACAAACATGTACCATGCTCATGCATTGGAAGAATTAACATCATCAACAATCCATACCACCCAAAGCAATTTATAGATTCAGTGCAATCCCTATTAAAGTACCAATGACATGTTTCACAGATATATTGAACAAACATTTAAAAAATTTATATGGAACCACAAAGGACCCAAAACAGTCCAAAGAGAAAGAAGACCAAAGTAGAAGGGATCACAATATCTGATATCAAACTGTATTACAAGGCCACTGTATCAAAACAACCTCATACTGGCCTAAGAACAGACACATGGACCAATGGAAAAGAATAGAGAGCCCAGAAATTAACCCAAATCTCTAGGGTCAATTAATATTTGACAAAGTGGGCAGAAGTGTAAAATGGAATAAAAATAGCCTTCTCAACAAATGGTGTTGGGAGATCTGGACAGTACATGCAAAAAAATGAAACTTAACCACCAACTTACACCACACACAAAAATAAATTCAAGTTGGATAAAAGACTTAAATATAAGTCATGATACCATAAAAGTCCTAGAGGAAAACATAGGCAGGAAAATCTCAGACATTCCACGCAGCAACATCTTCACTGATATGTCTCCTAGAACAAGGGACATAAAGGAAAGAATAAACAAATGGGACCTCATCAAATTAAAAAGCTTCTGCATGACTGAAGAAAATAGCATTAAAAAGAAAAGGGAACCAAGTACATGGGAAAACATATTTGCCAATGATATCTTAGACAAGGGTTTGATCTTCAAAATATATAAAGACCTCATAGGACTCCACTCCAGGAAGACAAACAATCCAATTGAAAAATGGTCAATAGACTTGAACAAACCCTTCTCCAAGGAGGACATAGAGAGAACCCATAGATATATGAAAGGGTGCTTGACATCACTAGCTATCAGAGAGATGCAAATTAAAACCCCAATGAGATACCACTTCATACCAGTCAGAATGACCATCATAAACAAATAAACAAACAACAAGTATTAGAGAGAATGTGGAGAAAAGGGAACCTTAGTGTGCTGTTGGTGAGAACACAGACTGGTGTAGCCTCTGTGGAAAACACTAGAATTTCCTAAAAAATCTAAAAATGGAACTGCCTTTTGACCTGGCAGTGCCACTGCTGGGATTATATCCTAAGAACCCTGAAACACCAGTCCAAAAGAACATATGCACCCCAATGTTCATAGCAGCACAATTTACAATAGCTATGTGCTGGAAGCAATGTAAGTGCCCATCAGTAAATGAGTGGATCAAAAACTATGGTATTTACACAATGGAATACTAGTCAACCTAAAGAATGATGGAGCTCCTACCCTTTGGGACAGTATGAATGGAACTGGAGAGCATTATGCTAAGTGAAATAAGCTAGGCAGTGAAAGACAAATACCATATGATCTCACCTTTAAGTGTAACCTAATCAACAAAATAAAGCACGCAAAATATAACCAGAAGCATTGAAATTAAGAACAATCTGACAGTAACCAGAGAGGAGGTGGGAAGGGATAATGTGGGGAAAGAGGGGAAGGACAACTATGAAGGACACATGAAGAAAACCACGGTGGGGGGGGGGGTGGAACCAGGGGAAGGAGGTGGGGATGGCTGGGATTGTGGACAAGTGGTGGGGGAAAATGCAGACAACTGTAGTTGAACAACAATAAAATAATTTAAATAAATAAATAAAATTTTAAAAAGGTCTATTTGGTAACAGCTCTTTTCCAGGTACAGGTCTCTCTTCCAATGTAAATTTAAACAGTTGAGGGGGAGGTAAGGAGCTTTTCTTGAATCTGCTTGGTTTCCATTACCTTTAGCTGAAAATAATTCTCAGGTTATAGTGGCCTATTTTGGGGTGACAAATTCTGCTCTCATTCAGTCCTAACCTTATTAAGAAAAAAATTATTTACTTACTGTTAAAGATGGTAAGTCAGACATTATGCATGAAGTGTTTTGCAGTAGTGGAGAGAGATCCAGTTCACCCCCAAACACAACTATGTCAAGTGGAGGTTTATAGCCAAGAAACAGAAACAGGAGAGTGATGGTCAGCAGATGGAAAACTGCTAAGAGGCTAGGAGAATTCTTACTAGACCCGCTCAACAGTGTTCTTGCTGAAGGCACACAGAGTGATGAGATATTGATGATGGGTTTAGCGAAAGCCTCAGAAGTCTAAATTCAGAATCAGTTTAGAAGAATTGACATGCAGCCTTATTCAAATTCATGAGAACTTTAAAGGAGAAATTTTCATACACAGGCAAAGCAGCGGCTGCCAGGGTGGTTGACTGGGAAGAAACCATACCTCTTTAAGGACAGGGTCATTTTTATAGGGGTCTTATAGTGAAACCACATGGTGGCTAGTCACATAGACCACCAGAAAAAACAATGCATTCCTAAGTTAATAGATAGCATTAGGTAGTTGTCCACACGCCATACATTCATCAACCTCCTTCCTGGGTGCATAATATTTGTCTTTGGATGGGATTTTGGTTTTCTGAGAAGTCAGCCAAGCCTGAGACTACAGATAGTTACACAGAGAGTCCAACATTTCCCAGACACCTTTGCTTCTGGAGCCATATTGCATCTAAAGTGATAAGGAATTTGATCAGATATGATCAAATAGTAGTGGATGAGGAATTTGATCAGATATGAAGGGTGGAGATTTTCACTAAAATGACCCAGCAGGATTCTTGCTTAAATGATTAAATGGACCAAGGACAAATCCCAAGATTGGTGGCTTGAGAGCTTAGATGAGACTGACTGCAGTACATCAAGGAAAGAGCCTTTGTCAATCCCTAGTACCTAGTACCTCAGAATATGACTGTATTTGCAGATTGGACCTTTAATAGGTGATTGAAGTTAAATAAGTCTATTATGGGTGATTGTGTTTAGAGATAGAGCCTCCAAAGAGGTGATATAGTTAAAATGAGGTCTTTAAGGTGGCCCTAATCCAATCTGGCTGGTATCCTTATACTAAGAGAAAGTTTAGACACAGAGAACACCAGGGATGTACATGCCCAGAGCAAAGACCACGTGAGAACACAGTGAGGTGACCATATGCACACCAAAAAGAGAGGCCTCAGAATGAAATCAAACTGGCTAACATCTTGAGCTTGGACTTCCAGCCTACAGAACTGTGAGAAATAAGTTTCTGTTCTTTAAGCCACCAATCTGTGATATTTTGTTATGGCTGCCTGAGCCAAACAATACTGTCTCTGAAGATCAACCTTAATAAACTTAGTAAGTAAAAGAAAGAAGTAACTGCTTAACTGCTTAAAAATAGGAAAGCATTCTGTTTCTAGATTTAATAGTTTAGGTTTAATGAGGCCTTTAAAAATAAGAAAAGTGAACTCTATTACACCAAATTTCTTTAGAATTGGGTCCCCTGCTGAATTCCCAATCTTGTGGTTTTGAGGAGGTAAGTCTTCCATCTTAGGGGAACTTTCCCTACCGCTGGGCCATGTGAACAACAAAAGACAAATCTATCTCATTAACCCACAGAACTATATTATCTAAATATCTTACAGGAAAAAGAACAAAACTTAGTAAACATGCCCTTTCATTTCCAAATGATTGCTCTAGGAGCATTTCCTTCATAAGCAATCATCAAATATCCAACCACAGAACAAATCTATTAAATTATAATTACATTATTTTCTAATTAAATTCAAACTAGAGAATTGCTGGAAGTAAAGCATTCTGGGTTGTTGTCTCAAGTTCATCATTAATTTTGGAAATAACTAGGTGAGTCTCATTTCTTCTCTGTGTCGATTTCCTCCTGTAGACAAGGACAATAATGCACTTCCTAACTAAATTTAATAAGTGATTAAAGTGATGCAAATACTCATGAAATATTTGGAATAACCATGAGCTAGAGAAGTGTAAGGCAATATAACATTTTTTCTTATTAGCTTATTTGGCTTAGTTAATTTCTACAAAAAACTTCAGGAATATACCTAGAAGTATTCTCAAAAGAATCTTGTAAAGTAAATACTAATTATAGATTTTTTAAAAAGATATTATGTTAAGTAAATTGTGTGATCTCTTACTGAAATAACCTATTACTACACAAAATAATGACAAAAATATTACATAAACCCAGAAGTTTTTCATATGTCACTGTGCTGTTCTTCCACAATTTTCTTAAAGGCACAAACTCTCTTCCAAATTCCTGAACAGCTATTATGAAAGCTTTCTGTGTTAAGGTTACAAATTTAATTGTCACTCTCATTCATAACAATATCCTCTCTGCCATTGTTAGTTTATCCTCCCATTCTCTCCAGCAGAGGATGAGCCTCCCTTTTCTTTTTAAGAAACTCGGCCTCTTGTGGAATTTAATTACCATGTGCATAGAAATGATGCCTGAAGCCATGTCCCAAGTTTGACCCTATTGAAACTTTGAAACTTAAAATGTATGTGTATGTGTGTTCCATCTTCTGTCCTGCACTCATGCCCTCTTAATTTTTGTTCCCTGAGAAAGAATGTAAAGTCAAGGAGTTTGTTGGAGAGGTGCTTTCAGGAAGTAGGGGCACAGAGAAGTTAGAGGGAGGTTTGTTATCAAGCAGGTGAGAAAGGCAGGCAATTGGGTTTGATCCCACTGAGGTCCTCTGGAGGACCATGTAGAACATACCCCATGAAACTAGGGTATTTAACTGCAACCTGACACAAGGCATTGGTTAATTGATGCCATCAGCATAAGGTTCATATTCTTAGCTTTATTTATAATTCCTCTCTTTCACAATACTTATTCATTTTCTCACCAAAGCAGATGTGTCTCAGCTATGGTTTTCTTTTGTCCTCCCACATCCAGACTCATAATTATAGTAAATCCAAACTATTTGGCCCAGTCTTTCCTTTTTACCCAACTTTAAGCTCAGATCATCGAATCCACTTAATGCCTGTGTGTGATGTGTGCTGTGTCCCTAGCCTGGTCTGTGTCACTCTCCCTTTGTTCTTTGCATGTTAGCCACTTCTAGCTTCTCTCACTGTTTTTATCTGTTGGGTCTCTTCCTATCTTAAGGCCATTGCAATTGCTGCTTCTCCTTGTCTGTAATCTTTCTCTCTGTTCTTCACTTACTAACTCTCCTCCTCCTCTCAGTTTGAATGGCATGTAGTTGAGCCTTTTCTAAAAATAAATTCTCCTTATCCAGGCTCCACCCTATGCACTGACAGGTCAGGTACACTGTTATATACTTTTATAGCATCTGTTTTTGTCCTTCATATCACTTCTCATAATTGCAGTTATTTAATTGATTAATTGCATTAATTGATTAATTAAATTTTTAGTATCTGCTACTTTCTCGGCAGGTTGTAAATCCTGCAAGTGCCTGTACTGTTCACCTATGGATCCCTGATGCCTACCATGATGCTCAGCATATTGTCAGCATCAATATATAAAAAGAAAAAACATATTAACTTGTACTGTCCAGCTCCTATGATGTTCCCCATCCACCTCATTTAGATGAAACTCCTTGTAAACAACTGTGCTTAATAAATATTGTGGATGGATCCTGGACAAGCAATTCAAGAGGGCTCTTTGGAAATATAAAGGTGAAGAACAATGTTATGAAATCATCATTCTTTGTCTATAACCAAAACATCATATTGTGTACCATTTGCAAATTAACTATATGAAACAATAACAGAAACTTGATAACAATGTTAATGGTAGAAGACAGTAGAAAACAAGATGATTGAATGTGTTAAAGCTGTGTTTACTAGCAAATTTAAGGGAAAATGCATAGAAGTTAGATAGTAGAGTGATGACTTAGTGCTTTGGGAATTTCGGGGATGGTATCTCAGACTAATCAATTTCAATTATGACATAATGTATACAAATGAAAAGATAATTTGATTTCACTTAAGTTTATTTGATAGAACTTAACACTTGAATAACTGCTGTTTGTTAGAAAGATATAGTTACCCAAATGGGCTTGTAACTCAGAAATGATGATACATGTTTATTTTAAAAGATAGATAGATAGTTACAAAACATACTAGTGGCAATCTAGGTTTTCATTATGACAGCAGCAAATTGACAATTATGTAAAGTGTTGTAGAAAATACTGGCAGTCATAGGTTTGCTTTTCACTTGGTAGCCTTAAATACAGGAGTGGACAAACATAGGTTTGCAGTTGTAATACAAATAAATAATATAATAATTAATAAGTAACAATACAAGAATAAACTCTGTTTTGTGTACTCATAACTGTAAACCTACCTTTGCCCACCCCTCAATGCTTTCTGCAACAAACCTTGAGTTCTTGAAACTTTTACATTGAACACCCAGAGTGAATAACTGCATGAAGGGTGACAATGAGACATTTATAAATATAGCATTTTTCTATTCAGTGGTTGCATTTTCTATAAGAAGAGTTTGATGTATATTTAATATTAGACCTATTTAAACATATATACACATCATTGAAGGGAAAACTGCATTAAAATAAAGCACCATATTATCAATTTCTGGTATAACTTTAAAATGTTGTTATTAATTATAAATGGAGCAGTTTTCCTGTGATATATTATTTGTTTGACATCTGTCAGGGTCTGAAACAATTTATTCATGTTTTTGTTACATGTCATTCAGCTCCTGGGGCCATTATTTCTGAGGGAAACCAAGCAACATAACTAGAAGCCTACATGAATGATTCATATTAGAATGCTCTAGAACATGCTATTTAATAAGATATGTTGACTGACTAATCCAACTTGACAGCTGAAGCTTCTGTGGCATTAGGAGGAAGTGATGCATTTACCAGATCTTTGAGATTAGATAAACCTTTCAGTAGCCTCAGAGCTCTATAGACTTCCTTTGCAGGAAATACTTGCAACATTATCGTGATGAAGCATTTTCTACACACACACACACACACACACACACACACACACACACACACTACAATGATTGTTTATCTTTGGCACCTTCTAGGCACTTAGTCTTGTGTTGCCACCATTGAAGGCCAGGCAGGTTCATGGTATTTGTGCAGATGGGAAAATATTCATGGAGCCATTGGAATGTGTGGCATGCCTTTATTCTTGGGTGGGTGAGCCATACATGCTGCATGCTGCCTGTCTATCTGCATGTCTCATGTCATGGCCCTTGGTCTCCAGCATGGTACCCATTGTGGTACCTGTCCCCTTGTGTGTCTCTCATCATCATTGCCCCCAGCAAGGAGTCCCTACCTGTTTAAGTACTAGAGGGGACCAAGCCGGCAAAATGTCAGAAAATTATATAACATAATTCTGTGTATGAGAACCCATTTCATGTTATGGGAACAGTTTATTGGACTCAGTCTCAGAGTTATGAGAACACTAGTTATCAGGCCCCTCCAAGGCTTTGGGGACACTGCTTCTCTTAGCTACCCAGACACCTGGGTGAGGAAGCTTCCAGGTACCCTGTACCTGTGAAGAAACATATCTGACTGTTATATCCCTTCTTTCTCTTCAATATGTCATGATCCCTATCTTATGACATTGGTTTGTTGAGTACATAGGGTCAGTTTGTCTGTGGAATGTTTCACCTTCGAGATTTGTCTGGCTGCTTCTTTATTGTATCATGTGGCTTATTCCTGTATCCCTCTATCTCCTACAGACTGACAGTTACATTTAAAGGATTGATGAATTCATGAGAAACATTTTGGCTAGAGTATAATATACATGACTCTACATCTAGAACTGAAGTGTCCAACATGGCAGCTACCAGTTACACTTGTTTATTTAAACTTAGGCTAAAATTAAAACTGGAAATTAAATGCCTCAATTGTACAAGCCACACTTCACATGCTGAATAGTCACATGTAGCTAGTGGCTACCATTTGGAAAGTGCAGATACAGAACACTTCCTTCACTGTAAAAGGTTCTAGATTTCCTAGGTAGAGATTAAGTCCATGTCTCCACCCCTGAGTCTGAGCTTGACTATTGTGACTTTCTTTGGCCAGTCAGATACTAGTAAACATAATATAAACAGGGGGTTGGAAAATGTTTGTGAACTAGAGATTGCCCTCTTGCTGCTGAAACCCCCAGACAGCCATGTAAAGACCTTGGACTAGCCTACTGTAGGATGACACATGATGTGGAGGATGCTCTCAGCTATTCACACAGAGGTCCCAGAAATGTGAGGAAGCCTCAGCCATCTAGCCACCCATCAGCCCCCAGACATGTGAGTGAGGCTATCTGAGATTCATCAGCCCCCAGTGAAGCTATCAGCTGCACATAAGATCAGCAAAGCTGGTCCAGATGAAAGAGGCAACCAGCTGACCCATAGAGTAATGAAGAATACAAAATGATTGTTGTTTTTAGCCACTATCACCAATAGATACTGATACATGATTAGAAAGGAATTGTTATAGTGTTACTTTGTCTCTAGGCAATGTCTCATTCTCCATCAAACACTCACCTAATGTATAGATCTTGCTGAAACCCATAATTTCTTTAGATTTTATCAAATGATGTTTTTAACTTTTATTATTCTCTCTACATTTATTAATTGGCATTCTCTTGTGAAATAGAGCTTCTCTTCACCAAGTGGGTTAGTTGGTTGTCCTCTCACATAGTTCCTACTGGAAAGGCAGAATAAATATTTATGTTTTCCCTTTAATTACCATTGTTTAATGGCCATCTCACATGATGCTTTTTGGCTTTCTTCTTTGTGGGCATCTTTATAAATCCTACATTTTATATATTAAATATATTTTATGCATAATCATTATTCTTTTTGAAGGTTAAATTGTCCCAACTTTGGCCATCGGGAACCCTTCAGACCACTTTTTATGTCATTTTAATGCAACCCTATTAATCTTAGAAAGCGTCCTTGCTTTCTGACAGAACACGCAATCTTGAGCTCACCCTGCATCTTCCATGCCCCAGACCTAGACTCAGCCATTTCTCTAAGGAGTTCTGGGGAGGTCCTGAAGCACATAATCTGGTGCTCAAATCGATCCTGACATGACATTGTTTGCAATCATTCCATTTATAGAGACGTATTTCAGAGCCCACAAGGACTTCTCTCTTTCTCAGCCCCCAGTTTTAGTCTTTGTTCTCAAATCTTCTGACAGCAATTCTTACTCAAGATGCATCCCTCTCCTCCGTTTTGCCATTTGCTGAGTTTGCAGCATGTAGTACATTTCAGAATGCCCCTTCCTTCCTGTTACAGCATTGTTGGCTTTGTACCAGTTTTGCTACCATTGAGTATGGGGTTTTCTCTGTCTCCTAGTTGTGCTGAAAATATTGTCCATGAGTTTTGACTTTTGTTAGTCCTGATGCTCTACCTGCTTTTTAGAAACTGAAGTAGATAGTTTTTAAACTGAACTAACATCAATCCCTATACTAAATCCTCAATCCAAACAAGGGTTGTGAAAATGACTCAGGTAGTATTGCTCAGAAGGGGCATCCTTCTGTTCGTGGTTAGTGGTCAAGGAAAGGCACCAACCCAAATCTATCCAACTGAAAGCCATCTGGGACTTTTGCCAGAACTATTGAGGTAGCAGGGCTGAAGGAGTGAAGGCCTGAAACTGCTGGTAGCTGTCTGGCTCTGTCATGTAGAGAGAACCTGGCTGAAACCAAGGCCCTCATGGAGGGTAGAGTTGAAAGGTAGAGAGCAATATATTTCTGAGACTGTTACTTGAATTCCTGGTCACAGCCTTACCTGGAACCAGACCAAATCTAGGTTTTTTACTTATGTTATTTTAACAAGTCCCTTTATTTATTTTATAGTAATTTTTAAAAAGATTTTATTTATTTATATTTAGAGGGAAAGGGAAGGAGAGAGGGAGAGAAATATCAATGTATGGTTGCCTTTTGTGCATCCCCTGCTGGGAACTGGCCTGCAACCCAGGCATGTGCCCTGACTGGGAATAGAACTGCAGTTGTTTGGTTTGCAGGCCCGTGCTCGATTCACTGAGCTACACCAGCCAGGGCTAACAAGTCTCATTAAATAAATAAAACAATCTCAGTGAATGGCACACAGTTAAGTCCCCAAGATATGCTATTATTATCATTTTTAAAAACTAATTTGAGTTGGTTTTCTATCATTTGCAAGTTCAATAATAACAACAAAGAAAATAATACCCCAAAATGAGAATTGTATTAGGCACTTTGCATATTATTTCATGAAAACTTCACTTCAATCCATAAGATACATACACTTACTCCCATTTTGAAGACTTAAGAAGATACTGAAGCTTCAAGAAGGTGAAATAAGCTGATCATATTTATAGCTAGTGAGACAGCTGGGATTTTCACCTCAGCAGTATGAGTCCTGGAATGAAAACTCTGAATCACTTAAACATTGTTTGCAATTTAAAATTAATTAGAAACATAGGCACTTCATCCAAACAAGCCAGAAAATCACCTGCAACATCATGCTTACTTAAGAAATATGTCTGTGTGTTTATAATCTAAGCTTCGTTAATGGCTTATGAAGTTGAAAGGTGTTCTGAGATTCTCCTAATAGAGCAGTGTAATGACTTCACACCAGATTTTATAACTGAATGGCCAATTCACTTTACAGAACTCTTCATGTTGATTTCTTTGAAAACTGCCAATTGCAACAATTAGTGGAGTAGCTGAACAATCAAATCTGGTTGGATAAGGAAGACCCCATTTCCAGGACAGCGCCTTTTTCATTGAGGGAAAATTCTATTCTAAAAAGTGAGCTTTTTCTCACTTTTGAAGCAATAGAATTTCAGGTCATAGACAAATATGAACAGCATGTTTTAAAATATGCACTCTCTATCACTTAATGAAAATGATTTCATGAAAATGTTATAAACTGAATTAAATTACTACCCATTTTTGTTTTAAGATATGCTTAATGATAAATAGTTTAACCAAAGTGACATTATCATTATAGATTCATTTTTACTCCATTTCTTTACAGCACCTTTGTCATGATCATTTCATTAACAGGCACTGATGATTGTCTACATCCTTGGTGAAAAAAGAAAAAATATTACAGCAATACTGTATACATCTAATTGGAACTTCTCTGGGGAAAGATATTTTTTTAAATAAATGTAACTATGTTGTTTTAAATGTCTAATGATAATTCTCTATAGTTTACTGCCAGCCTGCCTCTGGGAAATTAGTTACAACAACACCAACAAGGCAATAAGATTCTTATTTATTTCTACACATTTCAGCCAGTACTCAATACTGTGGGTGAGGTAGGACTTTACCCATTTTACGAATGAGAAATCACAGGCTTGGAAAGGATAAATAAGCTGAAAAGTGCACAGCTTTGAAACAAAAGGATATAAATCTGGACAACACCAACATTTATGCTTATAACCTTTAGTTTTTCACTTCTAACATGAATTTACCAAAGACTCGGGAATTATGGAAATATTCCACAGAGGATAACTCACATGTCCTCAAAGCCTGTAGTCCAGAACTCATCCTCAGGGATCTTAAATGCTTCCCTGGAGACACACATAAGTCAGGGATCAATTGAAGCCAACTGCCAAAAAATCGAGGTCTCCCTAAAAAGAGAAAAAAGCCTTCCCTAGCCCAGAATAGTTCCCAAAGTACCTGCTAAGTCCCTAGGATGACTGATAGTGGTATCATCCATTATTTCGAGGGAAGCCCACCACCTGCCCAACACACACTCTGGTTTGAGCCAAATGGCCATGACTGGACCATCGCAGTTGAACCACTTCAGGTTCACCAGCTGGGGCTGCTTACCCTGTGTGAAGCTATCACCCTGTGGGGAGCTCTCTACCAAACCTGATCCGATCTTTTTTTATGGTTTTATTTATTTTTTCCTCAACCAGGGACATTTCTTTATTGCTTTTTAGAGAGAGAGGAAAGGAGAGAGAGAAACATCCATGTGAAACAGAAGCCTTGATTGGTTGCCTTCTGTATGTGTCCAGACTGGAGGTCAAAAATGCACAACTTAGACATGTGACCTGACTGGGAATCAAGTCTGCAACCTTTTGGTTAAGGGTTGACACTCCAACCAGCTGACCCACACCAGCTCAACTGGACACACCAGTTCCCAATTTAATCTTTCTTCTAATTGATGTGAAGGAAACCTGCATTGACCAGTCTCTAGGAGAAACACATAAACAGCTTTAATACACTTGCAGACATAGGATCACTTCAATCTAACTTTAGGAGAAAAAAATCCTCTCATACAGTTCTGACATACTATCACTTTATAGGACTAAACAGAAAACAGAAAGCCTGAATAGTCAGCCTTTGGATTATTTTCTAGATTTAGATATTGACTCATAAGTCTTGACTAGTGGGCCAACCAGAGGGAACTTCCTGGAGCCAAGGGGGATTATGCTCATAAAATGATCTCCACCTTAGAGACAAAACATTCTGAAACCTTGAAAGTGACAGCTTCTAACTTTAAAAAAAGTTACCCTCTGCCTGCTCCCAAAATTTTGTTCCATGTGTATCACAGCCCCGCAGATGTCTGGTACCAGGCAAGGCAAACTGGGAAAACTCACAGGCCATATTTGTCATGTACAGGTCATCTTACAGAAATGAAAAGTTGATTTCAAATACCTGATGATTTCAGTGTGTGGAGAGGTTCATGAGTAAGTTAGGTTCCACGGAATATTCAGTGTTCATCCGAGCTTGGGAGTGGGGGTTAGAAAGATCCACATGGATGATTACCACTTCCCAGAAGTGGGCAGCAGTTCCATGGCTGAACGTGATCTCCTGATCTTCCATGGCACTTCGTCCAAATTTTCAGGGTCATTGCCCACCTTGCACCTCATTCTTATTATAAAAGCAGTATAACATAGAGGAACAAACAGGCTTAGATATCTCAGAGATTGGGGAATCAATCTCCTTTTTCTTCTTATCAGATGTGTGATCTTGAGCAAGTAGCTTTAATATCCAGGTAGCCAGCTGTCTCATCTATTATCTATATTTTATAGCAATGGTGAAAAAGAAATGAGACAATATATGGAGAATATTTAGCACATCCTTGACACATATAAGTGACCTTGACACATAATAGTAACTATGATATCTTAATTCAGCTCTGAGAGCAGGATTCATGTTTTATTTTATCTATCCCCTAACCCAAACCCAATTAAGCATGAACCTCCCATGAGTCTTGTACTTGGTACACATTCAGTACATATTTGCTGAATGATAAATACATGAATAAGTGAGTAAATATGAAAATTGCTGACAATGCCTAGAGGAACACTTTTAAGCCAATAATCACATATTTTGAGTAATGGAGAATAATATTCACTGTCTGGCAAATAACATTTTAAGAAATAATAAGGAAATATGGGGAATTTGTGAAATGTCAATGTGCAGGTCCTTGAACAGTCAGCATTTCCACCAGGGCTAGATGGATCAGACAGCCACTCAGGATGTAGCATCGGTCTTCTATATCACACTTCAGCCCAGGAAAACAATATGTGTCAGCTTGGGACCAAGCATTCCATCAATTAGCCAAGTAGCATCCAAGGGGGGCCCACACAGTGCCAGGTTGAGAGCCAGGAAATGGAGTCAAAAGACAGAATTCCTGGCCTTGAGAGCTCACAGTCTATTGGAGAAGGCAAATGAAGAGAGAATCATGGTTACATGGTAGTGAGGCCAGATATATGACATGATTTGGGGGTGTGTCAAGATTCCTGTTGCCTAATCATCTCATTATCTGACTTTACTCTCACTGGACCAATTGGGTCACTATCACCAGCAGAGTGGAATACACTAATTGGCCAGGTCTAGTCACATGCCCATATCTGAAGCCAAAGGCCAAAATGTGCTCTACCAGAATCATATAGACTGGGCTGTGAGGAGAGAGTTTTTTCTGGGTTGGGCATTTGCCTATTTGCTCTCAAATCTCTGCTCAGCACCACAGAGAAGCCTTATCTCCTAGATGCCTTTCCCTTCTTCTTCCCAGGTAAGTTCTGCCCATTGGAGTCATTGATGGACATTAGAGGAGGAAGGGAGTGAAGCTAAGTCTTCTGTTTCCTTCAGGTGTCTGTATCTTCTCTGGGGTCCCTCCCTTAGTGTCCCAGCTCCTGTTGGTCAAGTCTGCCATAGTTCTAGTCTGCGAAATGGCCCCAGACTCGGGTGATATTGCCTCCTCCATTGGACCCCTCTACCAGCCCTCAGTGTGGTAGAGAGTTCCCAATGCTGCTAACTGCTGAGCAGCCTCACCACCCTTGTTTGGCCTCTCAACCCTTCTTCCATCAACTGTGTGACTATAGTTACCAGTGAACACTTGATTTTATTTGAAATACCTGGTGTGATTTCTATTGTGCATGCTAGACCCTGACTTACACAACTCTCTAAAGGAAAACCCAGGAGAGACCACGAATATTAGGCAGTCAAAATCAATAGATGCCCACTACAAATTAAATCCTAGTTCATTTCTGGGAGTCTCTCCTGGAGACTGAAATTTTACCCCTTAAGCTGAGCTTATATCTGCCTTACTGCCATGTGTAACATAACTCATAGGTGATATTTTCCAGGATACCTGTGATAACAGAGGCAGCAGCAACAACAGCAAGCATGTATGTGCCATGTACTGTGCAAAGCACTATTGTAAACACTCTGCATATGTTAACTCAGCACTCACAAGACACTATGGAGCAGTACCGCCATCACTCTGTTTTACAGATGAGGAAACAAAGGCACGAAGAAGTAAATTCCCCACAGTCCAAGGCTAGTAAGAGGTCAAGGTAAGATTTGAATCAGGCACTGTGGCTTCAGAGTCAATCTCTTAATCAGGACACTTGACCTGATTATCTCCAGGCAAGGGAGGGGTCAGACAAGTCTGGAAAAATCCACATTGCATAGCATTTGAATAAAGTGGAGGTCTGTCTACTTGGAGGTGACAGCCACATCCCATCTATAATATCTAATGCCCAACACCACTGGGGGTGCCCTTGGGTGGTGGTACTATCAGAGACTCCCTGAAACTTTGTTATTTTTCTCCTTAGCAGCTGCCAGAGTGGAGCATAGCTTGACTATCCCTAATAAACTCTGGGATCAGAGTTCTATCTGCAAAAATCATTTGTGGTGCAAAGCAGTCACAACAATCACAAGACATGCGAAGAATTCTGTGATACCTGCATGAAACCTGTGCCAGACCCTCGCTCAGAATTCAAGTTGGTAGAATCCAAACAAAATGACGAAATGATCATGGCACCATAATGATGCCTAATTAAAGCTAAATTTAACCAACTGTGGATTTTCACAGTTGTCATGAAATCTCTTTAAACTCAGACAATAATAATGGCAAACCAAGATAATAAGGAAAAGAAGTAATTTAATTGGAAAGGTGGAATATCACTGATATAATAGTTAAGATAAAACGTGCACACACAGGAGCCAAATGAAATGGGCGGTTCTTTGGTTGACATTTTCAGTGATTTCACTGCGGCTTTGTGGCTCTCTAACTTTTAAAAAAAGACAAGAAAAAAATAAGACTATCAGGCAATGTGGTCATTTTCTTGCCATTTCCAGTGGTGCTAAGTGAACCTGGTGTCTCACTGAAACATAGTAGGGGAGGTGGGGAGGACCAGGTCTTTAATTACAAGGCCCTGAAGATTCTAGCTTGGCCCTTCCTACAGGAGACAGTTCTGCGTGGCATGAGTCCAGCTCCCAGTGGAAAGCGAGGTCCAATGCATAGGACACACACCCATGGATAGGTTCTTCCATGGGGAATCAGGCCTGCATTGTACCTAGGCTGATTTGAGACTGACTTTTGCTAAAACTCCCTCACCCTGAATTGAGGCAGCAAGTGCTTATTGTAACTTCCTAAAGTCTGTGCTAAACCTCCCTGGTATGGAGTGTAACCAGTTCAACCACTTTTGCCCTTGGTCTGCAACATCCTTCTCTTTGAAGTAATTAGCAGCATCCTCTCCTCTGTTGTCTGTAAAAGGTAGCCACCTAAAGTGAACCTGTGCATAGTAAATGAGGACCATCATGTAATGCGCCCAGAAAAGCAGTACAAGCTTGCCAAGGCGAAGTTTGGCGAGTTCTTTCCTTGGGAGAGTAGCCAGGGTGCTCCAAGGTACTCTCCTCTTGAGATAGTGGCTGTGCCATACCTTTTCCTCCACAGGACTTGGTAGTCCATGTGAATTTGTCTTGGATTTCATCCATAAAGCCACGGACCCCAGGAGCTGGGGTTCGAGTTACCTTCCTGACCGTGCCACAGGCCCAGTGACACCAAAAGCCTAGCTCCAAATTCAATGGCAAGGAAAGGAGGCTGAGGCTGCCCAGAGAGCTGGAAGGATTGCAGCAAGTTAACATTTTCAATTGGGGCTGCCTTCCCCACAAGACTTTTCTTTCTCTTCACTTGGTATATGTCATTGAGAAATAATCAGGAAATGTCTGTGAAGTTTCTTGTCTCACAAAATGGAAACAGACAGGGCTGAGGTGAGGCAGAAGGAAATGGTTGATAAAAGAAATATCTTTCACTTCCGGACAAGATGGAGGCGTAGGTGGAAACACTGTGCCTCCTTGCACAATCAAGATTAAGGACAATAAAGATTTATAAACAATAACACAACCAGAACACAAAAAATTGAACCACAGAAGTCTGACCACCATTCAACCAGACCAGTAAGAGGGGCGGAGTTGGCAGTTGGTGGAGAGGGAACTTGGCAGGAAAAGGCAGTGGCTGGCAGACCCGGGAGCACCAAGGAGTGTAGGTGGTATGGAGTTTGGAGACCCCAGACACAGGGAGGAGACAGGCAGAGCAGGTAGCACATACAGGGCAGTTGGCTGACCATGGACACCCATTCACATGCAGATAAACTAGGCAAGAGCGGGCAGTGAGATGGACCACACAGCCCAGGGGCCCAGCAATGGGAAGTAAAGCCTAAAAACACCAATTGAAAAGGTGCTGGGAGAGACTCCCAGCATCACAGGAGAGGTCATTGGGGAGACCTGCAGGGTGCTGGAGCATGCATAGGCCCACCCAGCTGGGAACCAGTGCCAGGGGGGCCCAGTTTGTTGTGGAAGGCAGCAGAGGGGACACAAATCCAAGAGAGCATGGAACAGACACCATTGTTCCCTCTATGACACCACCCCCACAAGTAGCGTCACAACCTGGCAATGTGGGTTGCCCCGCCCTGGTGAACACCTGAGGCTCTGCCCCTCATACATAACAGGTGCCACCTGACCAAAAATGACTCAAACAAAACAGCTCAAAAGCCCCAGAGCCAATACTTTTAAGCAACCAAGAGATAGCCAACCTACCAGATGCACAGTTCAAAACACTGGTGATCAGAAAGCTCACAGAATTGGTTGATTTTGGTCACAAATGAGACGAACAAATGAAGGCGATGCTAAGTGAAATGAAGG
>PVKM010004202.1:25746-53378 GCA_004027735.1 Carollia perspicillata
GGAAAGAAAACTGGGACTCAAATCAATGTAGTGGACCAGAGGGAAGAAAAAAACAACCAAACAGAAAAGAATGAAGAAACAAGAATTCAAAAAAATTAGGAGAGGCTTAGGAACCTCCAGGACATCTTTAAACATTCTAACATCCAAATTATAGGGGTACCAGAAGGAGAAGCGGAAGAGCAACTAGTGGAAAAGTTGCCTGTACAAATAATAAAGGAGAACTTCCCCAATCTGGCAAAGGAAATCGACTTTCAGGAAGTCCAGGAAGCTGAGAGAGTCCCAAAGAAGTTGGACCCAAGGAGGAACACACCAAGGCACATCATAAATACATTACCCAAGATAAAAATGAAGGAGAGAATCCTAGAAGCAGCAAGAGGTAAAGAGACAGTAACTTACAAAGGAGTTCCCATCAGACTGTCAGCTGATTTCTCAAAAGAGACCTTACAGGAAAGAAGGAGCTGGAAAGAAGTATTCCAAGTCATGAAGGGCAGGTACCTACATCCAAGATAGCTTTATCTAGCAAAGCTTTCATTTAGAATGCAAGAGCAGACAAAGTGCTTCTCAGATAAGGTCAAGTTAAAGGAGTTCATCATCACCAAGCCCTTACTATATGAAGTGTTAAAGGGACTTATCTAAGAAAAAGAAGATAAAAAATATGAACAGAAAAAGGACAGCAAACTCACAGTTATTAACATCCACACCAAAAACAAAAGCAGACTAAGTGGACACCTAAATCAGGAGCGGAGCCACAGAAATAGAGATCACGTAGAAGGTTAGCAACAGGGGAATGGAAGGAGAAGGGGCAGGGAAAAGGTACAGAGAATAAGTAGCATAGATGGTGGGGAGAAAATAGATAGGGAGAGGGCAAGAGTAGTGTGGGAAATGTAGAAGCTAAAGAACTTATGACACATGGACATGAACTAAAGCGGGGGATTGTGGGTGGGAGGGGGGTGCAGGGTGTAAGGGAATGATGGGGGGAAAATAGGACAAATGTAATGGCATAATCAATAAAATATATTTAAAAAAATAATAAAATGTTCCCAGGACACTCGCATTTGTCTTGCTTAAGAAAAAAAAAATAAAAGAAATATCTTTCACAGCCAAGATTCTGACACACACGCACACGCACACACATTCACAAAGACTTTAGAATTCCACAGATTTTGTGCCTTTTCTCAGCTCTTAGAGTCAGGAAAGGTGCATAAAAACCTAAAGACTGATTATGTAGGTATTGATTTGCCCTGTAACTTCAGAGAGGACTGTATAAACATATAGCTGAATTTCTCTTAGAATCTGCCAATGTTAAATTTATTATCAGCTAGGTACTAGACACTTTAATGATCTTATTTAGTCATCATTACAATGCTAAGAAGTAGCTATCATTACCCCAATTTTACAGATTAAAAAACCAGAACTCTGAGAAGTTGAATACTGTGCCCACCCCAAATCATAAGACAATAAGTGGCATATGTGGGACTGAAGCCCCAAGCTGCTATCTCCAGTACAAGGCTGCCTCCTAGCTACTTCTTTCAGCTAAATGTCAGAGTGTCCTGTGTACCATATATCTTAACTATGAGATATGTATTGTGAAGATTTAAAAAACATAGCCTTAGAAAAGGCAAACTATTATGTTTTGGCTTTTTAAATAAAAAGTCCAAGTAATGGACAAAGATATTTTCAACCAGCCCTGAGCCTTATCACAACTATTTAAAAAGTTGTGTAAGTTAAAATGTTCTTTTGGGGGTAATAATGCCACACACTAAATGAATTCAAGGTTTTTGGAGAATTTGATTCAATGAGAAATAAATTAACTTAGCATGTATATGCATATGTATGTTTATAATCAACATTGATATTAAGATAAGAATATTCACAGTCTCTGCCCTTGCCTGAACACTAAAGAGAATCTGCTCTGCTAGTTCTAACCCCCTCCTCCCCAGTTCTGCCCAGGCTCCATGGTACTGGTTCCAAATTGTGGGCCAGGGAGGAAGCCTGTGTGGGCAAAGGAAGGGTGACAAGTGCATCAAATAATAAATTCTTCATTTCATAGTATTATGAGACAATCCGACTTAGACAATTTAAGTAATTTAAAATGTTGTATCTCAGGAAAAAATGTGATGTAGGGAAGATATTACTAAATACCAGATGGAAAATTTTATGCCTTCAGTGCTGTGGTAGATGGTATTTTCCAAAAGTGCTTGCTTGTAATAGCCTCCCTTCCCACATGTTCTTCTCACGATATGAGTCCAGCACTACCCCCACTGAAAGATGGGTCTAGGTTTCCTCTCGTTGAGCTTGGAGATGACACTATGTGACTTCTGAAGCTTGTTCATAGAAGGCGACATCGCTTTTGTGAACCCAGCCACCATTCTATGAGAAAGCCCAAACAACCCCATGGAGAGGCCAAGGCTAAGTGTACTTGTACCAGTTGGCAACACCAGCTGAAGTCCCTGAAAATATCAACATCAACTGCCAGACAAGCAAGTGAGCCTTCAGATTATTCCATACCCCAGTCATTGATTCACCTCCAGCTTTTGAGACTTTCTACCTAGGCTCCATATATTATGGTGTAGAGACAAGATGATCCCTTTGTACCCCCTTCAAATTCCTGATTCACAAAATCATAAATAAATGGTTGTGTTGCGGAAAAACGAACTCTTACATGATCTGGGGTGATGGAGTAAGCCTTTATTACACACATGGGCCCAGAGGAGACAGCTTCCAAATTCTGGGCACTGAGGAGGGGTCAGGTGGCTGGTTAAATACTTTTGCAACAAAGTGTGGAGGGGAGAGATCTCGTGATACAAGCAGGAGATACGTAATTGTGAAAGCCAAGGACACAAGAAAGGAAGGGAAGTGGTCCGGAACCCAGAACAAAGGAACAGCAGGGGAGTACCCAGAGCCCCGGGGCAGGAAATCAACTAACTAGTCAACAGGTGATAGTCTGAAGCCAGGAAGCCAGCAGGGAGCCATCAGGGGCTGATGCAGAGTGCCAGCTTCAGTTTCTATCTATATTTTTAAATTTCTACTACAGTTGCAGTTTTATGCCATAAGTTTGGGAAAATTTGCTATATGGTAGTGGCAAGGATAAATGCCCTTCCTCCCTTCCTTCTTTCTCATTTTCCAAGACACAAACAAATATCACCTTTGTGATTCTATACCTGTACTTTAATAGCAGTTTATATCCAGTTCTGTTAAAGCAAGTATCATTTTATTATGCCAGTAATTATATTTCTGTCTGCCTGACATCAGCTCTGGGGTTTGCAAGTACAAGAACTTTTGCTTATTGATTTCTGTTCCTCCAAAGCATTTGTTGTATAAATGAATATTTGAATGGATGAATGAATGAATGGATGGACAAAATAGCCTAAAAACCACTACCCTTTTGATCTCAATTTCATTTTACCAAACATGGTGAAAGTTTGGTAAGTTTTAAAGCTATTGTGGTTGTGATTACTTTTAAATCAATACATATGCAATCAATATACCTTTTTACTATATGAAAAGAGGCAAAGGTAGAAGCATAGGAATCAAAAGCAAGAGCACTCACAGTTCTAGTGGCAGATGCTGGCCAACTCTTCACCTAAAGGCTTGTTCTCCACTTCTGAGCAGGGCAGGCCAGAAGTGCCAGGAGAATTAGAACCCTGGGAATAGCCCTCAGCAATGGTGGATGTGAACTGGAGGAACTGCAGCCTCACATGCTCACTTGAGTATGCTAATTCTGGGATCCTTTAATACTCAAGCAGGAATGAGTCTCAGTGGCACTATGTAGGAAACTTCTCAAAAATTCATCCATCTTTTCCCACTTTTATTCTCCCAACCTCCTGCCAATACTTTTGGAATTACCTTAGAAATCAACCAGTGGTACTTAAATTCTCAACCCTTCTGGGGAAAATTCAAACTGAGCAGCACTCTGAGCAACACAGAACAAGTCTCCTTGACAAAGACAACAACAAGAAGAGGATACAGAGAGATACAATCCACTCAGTGAGTAGCGAGTTACAGTTCCTTCCAGTGGATTTCGACAAATGACTCCAATACAAACCTCCATGTGTTGTTGATTAAAAATAATCAACTCAAGATCCAGGCCCCAGTAAATTGTGATAGACAAAGCGTTCATTCTGCATTAGTCAGGACACTTTTGGCTGAAAGTGACAGAACACTAACACAGATGGCTCAAGATAAATAAGAATTTACTAGTTTGTATAACTGAAGTGCCACAGGTGGGGACTGGTGGGCCCTTATCAATATTATCAAAACCAGTTTACCTCCATTGTTCATCTTTGCTTTTCTGTCGATTATTTTTAGTATTCACTAAGCTCTTGGAAAGCAATGGAAAAATGCAACTTCAGATTTACATTCGACTCCCTTAGTAACACCAGCAGAAATAAAGATGCTCCTTCCCAATTTTCCCCCAAAGTCTTGGACTTGGCTTTCATTACTGAGCTGGTAACTGCAGTCATGGCATTGAAATATGCTGACTGGGTGGCCTGGGTGAGTGACCTGTTGAAGCAGGGGCGATGGTAGTGCTGATTCCCTTCCAAATTGTGCATCCTGGTTGTGGGTCATGAGAGGTTCCCTGATGAATATTCAGTGTTAATGTTACTTCACAGAGAAGCACAACAGATGCCCACTACAACGTTAAAACAGAATTTAAAGATGAGAAAGTACAGAGAAGCACAATCAAGCAAACTGAACTTTTCAGTTACTCAAGGCATAAAAACTACATCTCTTGGGAAAGCCAGTTTCTTTGATTTGTAACTGAAAAGGTTGTGGCCAACAAACATGTTACAGAGTTGACCCTTGAATAACAAGGGTTTGGACTGTGCAACTTCACTAATAAGTGGATTTTTTTTCAACAAAACAATTGATCCTTGTTATTGGTCCTTTGGGTGTTGCATCTGTGGATTCAACCAAGTGTAGATTCCCAAGTGTTTGGGAATCCATAGATCAACTGTGTGCACTGATCTATGGGGACTTGAGCATCCACTGATTTTGGTATCCATGGCAGAGTCCTAGCCCCCATGGATAATGAGAGCCAACTGTGGTTAAGTACTGGGGGAGTCAAAAGTTATATGTGGATTTTTGACTGTATGTGGAGAGGGGCATGATCAGAATCCTTAAACCCTGTGTTGTTCGGGGGTAAACTGTGATATATGATGAGGTCTGTCCAGAGAGTATTCAGCCATGTAATACGAAAAATAGAGACAGTTTTTGAAGAAAATACAAGACACATTGAAGACCTCAATATCTTCAATAATCACTGAAGTATAACCATTGTACATAGGACAATGACATCTTAGTCCCCTGGGAAGAAGGCAACTTGGAACCTCACACAGTTCTCCCAGCATTTCTTCCACTGTTCAAAGCACTCTTCAAAATCCTTTGTTGGAATTGCCATCAGTGCCCCATTGTATTTTCCTGAATCTTATCAATGGTCTGAAATATTTTGCCTTTCCATGGTGATTTTAATTTTGGGAAAAGCCAGAAGTCACAGGGTACCTAACCTGGGCTGTAGTGGGGCTGAGTCACCTGGGTTGCAGATCTTTGTTGATTGCAGCCCATAAACGTTCAACATTCTCAGATGGTCTGCTTGTTGCAGGCCTTCCAGAACATGCATCACTTTCAACAGATTCTCTACCATCTTTGATGTGTTTGTGCCACACTTTTATTTGTGTTGCACTCATTGGATTATCCCTGAAAGCCTTCTGAATCATCCGAATAGTTTCTGCAGAAAAATGTTCAAGCTTAACGCAAAATTCGATGCAGATTCATTGCTCTACTCGCTCAGTCATTTTGAATGTGACAGCCACACAGTACACATGCTCACTCAACAGTGTCTACCAGCCCTACTGGCTAGTATAGTGAAGTTGTCACTGTTCATGAATGTGCATTCTAGTCCACTGCCAAGTTACATCAACTTCATGCAAACCATTCTCATTATATTAACAATGGCTGGACTTTTTCAGACAGAACTCTCTCTCTCTCTATCTAAATATAGATATAAATAGATATAGAGAGATATAGATAGACAGGTATTTATAAATATCTATCTATATTTATATATAAATATCTATATATTTTATATATTTATAAATATATATTTTTATATTTATTTTCAGACAACTCTCTCTCTCTGACTCTCTCTCTCTATATATATATATACATATATGTATGAATATATATTTATTTCTCTCACTCTCCCTCTCTCTCTATATATATATATATATATAGATATAGATAGATAGATATACGAATATATATTTATTTCTTTATTTATTCCAGGTGAAATGAATTAAGCACATTCCATTCTGTCTTTCTGTTTGGGAATTTAAGTTTTATTATTTAGTTATGATGAGGCCAACAGATTAGGAAATGACTGCCATCAAAATGATAGTATTTTATTCATAGCTGCTAAGAAGAAGGGCATGGCACACCATGGGGGCTGCCTGGGGAAGCATCAGGGCTAGCAAGGAGGCAGAGGGAGCAGGGGGAAAATAGCTTTTCTTGTAGTTTCCTAGGGAAGGAACGGGAGAGCCAGGGTAAGCAGGCATAAGATTGGCTAGTTTTAATAATTTCAGAGAGCTCTCGAGTATAGGTGCTATCTCAAATTGTCTGGTATCTGGCTCTAGAGTGACTAGAACAGGTGGATAGTGGCCAGGAGTATAAGAGTCCAATTAAGGAGGGGTTTGACGGTGTGGGTTTTGGATTAGTTTGTTTGCACATGAGAGTTGTTCTCTCAGGCATGTTTTTTAAAATCCCTCTGGATTAGTTAATCCTGGGAAGGTGGTCTCTCCCCAGCCAGTGAGGACCTAGATACTAGAACATCAAGGATACAGAAAAGTAAAATTAAATAGTTAAACACACTCTCAGTGAATGCAGCTATACAGTTTGGAGAGATCACATGGATCCCCTATTTAAGGACTCTGAAAAGTAGGCAGTAGCAAGTGGGTTGGAAAACAGACCAAAATTTGAAGCACCATCAAACCAATGTTGAGTTCACTCATTTTCCTTCTCTGGTTTCCTCTGGCCTGAAATCCATACAGCCTCAAGCCTGGGAGTGTACATCAGTGTGGACAGAAAGAGCTCCAGGAGCAGCCCTCTAGCTCTGGCCTGAGGAGAGGGGAAAAGTTCTTTTAACACAAAGAGAGGAGAGGATATATTCCTGTTTTCCTTTAAAATTTTTTTCATGTTTTTATCCATTTTATTGCACCTCAGCCCACAAGCAGTCTTGAGGTGCTAACACTGGTGGAACTGTGGACCCTCAGAAGGTAAGGCAAACTCACATGTTTCTTTAAAAATTGTCTCTCTGTCCTAAAACTTGGCTCCAGACATGAACACAGCTATGGTATGTGTGCAGGACAATGAGGTAAAGAAACCCAGTTTTCTGCACAAATGAGCAAAATTTAGACATGAAAAATATAATAACCAAAATAAACTCACTAGGTGAGCTGATGAGCAGAATGGAAAAAACAAAGGAAAGAGTAAGTGAACTTGAAGATAGATTAATAAAAAATATACAATCTGAACAACAGAGACAAGAAAGATGAAAAACAGACATTCTGAGGGGCCTGTGGACAAATAGCAGCAAGCTTAACATTCTTGTCATAGTAGTCTGAGAAGAGGGAAAGAATGAACCAAGCACAGAAAGCATAATTGAAGAAATAACAACTGTGTCCTGGCTAGTGTGGCTCAGTATTTGAGTGCCAGCATATGGACTGAAAGGTCACCACTTTGACTGCTGGTCAGGGTACATGCCTGGGTTTTGGGCCAACTCCCTGCCAGACGTGACCAACAAATGTTTCTCTCAAACACTGATATTTCTCTCCCTTTCTTTCTCCACCCCTTCCCCTCTCTCTAAAAAAACAAATAAAATCTGAAAAGAAAGAAATAACAACTCAAAAACTCCCCAAATTTGGCAAAAGGCACAAACTGGCAGTCATGAAACTCAGCAAACCCCAAGTTATATAAATCTAAAGAAATCCATGCCCACACACATGTCAATAAATCTGCTGAAAAGTAAAGAAAAGAAAAAAATATTGAAAGCAACCAGAGAACAATGGACATATTACTTATGGGAGAACAGCAATTGCTATAGGGATTACAATATACATAATGTGTGACTTTAGATTGCTCATGAGAAACCATGGAGTCCAGAATGGAGTATAACAATGCACTAACAGTGCAGAAAGAAAACGAATGTCAAACCAAAATTCTATTTTGGTGAAAACATTTTTCAGGGATAAGTTGATGTGAGGACAATCTTGAGTGAATGAAAACTAAGAAAATTCAATGCAGCAGACCTACTCTAAAAGCCATTCAAAGGAAATTATTCAGGCAGAGAAAAATGATAGCAGAAAGAAACTTAGAACATCAAGAATGAGGAGAGAAAAATGAAAATGGTAAATTTCTGGGTGAAAATAATACATTATTATTGTCCTATTGAGTTTCTTAAAGTATGACTGGTGGTTGAAAGCAAAAATTCCAACATTGTTTAATGGATTTTCCCTGTATATGGATGCATGTAAAATAACTACAGCAAAACACCTGTGTTAGTACACAGTAAGGTTCCTATAGTCAACTTGGAATGCTAAAATACTCAAGAGTGAACAACTGGAGAGTATTATGCTAAGTAAGATAATCCAGGTGATGAAAGACAAATACCATATGATCTCACCTATAAGTGGAACCTAATCAACAAAACAAATAAGTGAGCAAAATAGAACCAGAGACACAGAAATAAAGAACAACCTGGCAGTGACCAGAGGGGAAGGGGAAGGAAGATAACGGGGGAAAGAAGAGGAAGAGTCAAGTCAAGGAACATGTATACAAAAGACCCATGGACAAGGACAATGGGGAATGGGGGAGGAGGATTGAATGTGGGAAGTAGGAGGAGTTGGGCATGAGAGAGTAATGGGGGAAAAATGGGGATAACTGTCATTGAACAACAATTTAAAAAAATTTTTAAAAAGTCAAGTTATGTATATTGTAATTCTTATAGCAATCGCTAAATATACTATACAAAGAAATATATTTATAAAAACAGAATACATACATATAAAATCTGCTTTCAGATCACAATGGAATTAAACCAGAAATCAATAACAGAAAGATAACTGAAAAGTCCTATAATATCTGCAGAAAAACAGAATAGATTAATGGAAACAGAACACTAAAAATGTTCAAATAACCTCTCAAAAATGCAGGGAAGAGGAAACAGGAATAAAAAAACAGAAGGAACAAACAGAAAATAAATAATGAAAAGATTAACCTAAATTCAAATGAATCAATAACTTCATTAAAATGTAGATGATCTGAACACATCAATTAAAACCCAGAGCTATCAGAATGGATAAGAAAATATGACCCAACTACATGTTGCTTACATAAAGCTCATCTCAAATATAATGGTACTAATAGGTTAAAAGTAAAAAGATGAAAAAGATATGCTACGTAAAAACTAATAAAAATAAGTGTTAGTGGCTACATTAATAACAGATAAAGCAGATGTCAGAGCAAAGAAAGTTACCAGGGATAAAGAGGGATACTACATAATGATAAAAATGAAGACAGCAAGAAGAAATAACAATTCTAAGTGTCTATGTACCTAAGAACAGCTTTAAAAACACATAAAGCAAAACTGAGAGAACTAACATAAAAATAGATAAACCCCTAATTACAGTTGGAAATTCAACACTCTTCTTTCAGTAATTGATAAGTTAATAGATAGAAGGTCAGCAAGGATATAAAAGAAATTAATGACACCATCAAACCTGGATCTAATTAATATTTCTCTAACATTCCACCTAACAACAGAAAAATATGCATTCTTTTTAAGTGCATATGAAACATTCACCAAGATAGATCATATCCTGGGTAATACACAAACCTTAACAAGTATGAAAACATTGAGATTATATAAAGCATGTCCTCTGACTTGAGTGAAATAAGATTAAAAATCAATAAAAGAAAGATTTCAATACTCCAAAAACTCAGAAAGTAAGCTTATAAGTAATCTATGGCTCAAAGAGGAAGTCAAGGGAAATTTTAAAAATATTGTGGGATGGCGGCGAGGCAGGTGGTAGGGGAGTCCACTTCCCCCTACACACAGGTGGAACACCTGGCTGATCTGAGGAAAAGAATAAACAGCCAATGGTATCCCAGCATATATGAAGGTTGGAGGTCAAAATTGTGGAGGACATTGACAAACAGACAGTAAGGAGATTGCTTTGGGATGGTAAGGTCCCTGGGACCAGCAGGGACCAGCCAGGGCTGATGCAGCCCTTGGCCTGCTGCAAGATTCTTGGAATAGAGCCAGGTCGACAGCTCCTTCCTCTGCCAAGCAGGGAGGGTAGAGTGGCACCAGGATGGACCTGGATGCTTGAAGTCGCTAGGGGTAATAAAGACAAAGTGGCAGACACACAGGGGCAGTGTTTACCCACTGAGACTGTGGGTGCCAGCTGGGTCATTACCAGAGAAATTGGGAAGCGAAATGATGCCTGTAGAAGGGAGAAGAGTCGGGCCATGAGGGACCCTGACCCAAAGAGTCTCCTCCAGTCTGGTCAGAAAGTCGGGCTGTGTGAGTGGCCAGGAGCTTGTTGGGAGTGGCAGTCTGGAACAGGAGGATTTGGTGGGAAAAAGAGGCTCTCAGTGGCTGATCAGGGACTCTCCCACAGTGGCCACCCCCACTGACCCAGCAAGCCCCTGCTACCACAGAGGTGGAGGCCTTGCCTCCCCCCACAAACCACCAAGGCCTCTGTCAACAATCACACCCCTGACACTGACTGTGCCATGGGCCCCCACCCCAGTGGTTTGCACCTGCCTCTGCTGCCTCTGGGGCTGCAGCCTTGCCCCACGTGGCTGGACTGGCTCATTAAGAGGAAGGAGGAGGTCCCCCCTCCCACCTGCAGAGGAGAACAGCAGGGCTCAGGGAGTTAGCAGCCTCCAGAAGGACTGAACACAGTGGGGGAGCTGAACTAACATGGAGAGACTTTGAGAGTGCCTAACACCTAGGACAGCAAAGAGTGAGAAGGTGGTATTTGAGCTGCCACTTTTTGGTACACCTCAAGGACAGCACAACTGGTGGATTGAAGGTACTGGCCAGGCACAGAAGGACAGTCAGTGTTGACAGCAAATTGAGGATCTGGGCGGGAGGCTGGGCAACTGTGAAGAGTGTGGCCCAGACCTGGCCCCCATCCTAGCAAAATCAAAGGAAGGGAGAAAAGCAAAACCCAACCCCTCTCAGCCTGCTGCAGCCAGGAAGACCAGCAGAACACACCTGGCTAGTTTAAAGTCATCAGAAAGCTTTTCTTTCTATACATATTTTTTCTTTTTATTTTTTTAATTTTAATTTTTTCCCCAAGTGAGACAATAAGACCTGGAGCTGTGAAAGACCCAGAGTGAGACCCAAAGAGGGATCATAAAACTAATCCCAACAATTGAGTAACTGAGACAAATTTTACATTGCTATCCCAGAGAACCTGCATGTTACTGTTTATTATTATTATTATTATTATTATTATTATTATTATTATTATTATTTCATTATTTTTACTTCTTTTATTTTGCTAGTATGCTTTTATTCCTCTTCTTTCTGTTTAGTTTTCTTCATTTTGTTTGTTTAATTGCACTGTTTAACTCCTTTTCCTTGTTCTCTTTTTCATAGTGTATTTTTAATTTTCCTTCTTTCATTTCACTTGTGTTCCAATAGCACACTTTTCTAGGTTGCATACTTCCTATTCTTGTTATTTAGATCATATAGATTCTATCATATGACTGTTGTTCCAGTATTATTGTAAATAATTGTTATTATGTATAATTGTAAATACTACACAGCACCACTCCCAGATCTCAGCCCATTCCACTGACCTCTGGAACTTTATTATTTTATTACTGTTGTGGTTAACACTATACCCTCACACACTACATCTATTTTCTATCCTTTACTCTCACTATATCTGATAATCTGACCTCCCACAATCTCACTGTTTTCTGGATCCAATTTACAATCCTTCCTCCATCTAACAACATTCTTCTCTTTTTTCCACCTTTTCTAAAAAGTGGCTAGTTGGGTGAAAAATCAGGTTTAACAGTATACTTATTGAAAGGATCTATCTGTTCTCTATGGGTTGGTACTTTAAGTCCCATAATATACTTCCACTGTCTCAACCTGTTTTGCCTTCACCCTCCAACTGATCACATAAAAGAGTAGGCAGGAGCTATGAACACCAATATACCTGTTGGAAGAGAGAAACCACCAACAGATAATAAAGGAAGATGGTGAACGATTGAGTGGAAGCCACACTAACCTCCACCCAGGATCAATCTGGAATTATAACTAAATGGAGGAGAAATTATCCAGAACAAACAACTGAACAAGCAAGAGAGAAGCCTCGAAACCTCAGACACACATAAAAACTGGCTTTGACACAACCTGTCCACACCTGCACAATAGCATACAAGATGTGGTGGGCAGAGTGACCCTCAATTAACCAGCTAGAGGGAAATACCCACCAAAGAAAGACCCAACAACAATCAAAACCCATAGACATACACAGAGCCAACATAAATGACAGCCCAAGACCAGCAAGTTCAGGGGATCGAGGAGACTGCACCACTGAATCTCACAGGTCTTCTACCATAGAAGTTCACACCACAAACCCAGGGAGTCAGAATGGATCAATTTAAGAAGCAGAGGCTAACAAGAAGAGCCTCACAAACAATTGGGAGACAAAGAAACAATCCCCAAGTGAAAGGAAAGGAGGAAGTCTCAGAAAAAATGCAAAAAGAAATACAGACAAGTCAACTATCAGATATTGAGTTCAAAGCAATGGTTATAAGGAAGCTCAATGAGCTCACAGAGAATTACCAAAAACTACAGGGAAACTATAATGAACTCATTGCAAACTATATTGACACGAAAAAGGAAATGGAAACTATCAACAAGGATCAAGAGGAAATGAATAATACAATTTCAGAATTGAAGAATGCAGTAGAAGGAATCAAAGCAGGCTAGATCGGATCAACTAGCTGCAGGACAAGGTAGAAAAAATACCCAGGAAGAGCAAGAAAAGGAAAAACAACTCAGAATGAACAAATGGGTGTTAAGGGAACTGCAGGACAACATGAAACATAATAATATCCATGTAATAGGGATACCAGAAGGAGAAGAAGAAGAGCAAGGGATAGAAAACCTGTTTGAAAAAGCAATGATGGAAATATTCCATAATTTGATGAGAGAAAAAGTCACACAAATCCAGGAAACACAGATGGTCCCAATCAAGAGGATCCCAAGGAGGCCAACTTCAAGACATATTATAAATAAAATGGCAAAATTCCAAGACAAAGAGAGAATCTTAAAGGCAGCAAGGGAGAAACAGGAAGTAGCATACAGAGGAGCACTGATAAGACTAGCAAGTGACTTCTCCATGGAAAGGCTCCAAGCCAGAAGGAACTGGCAAGGAATATTTCACCTAATAAAAAACAAAGGCCTGCAACCAAGGACACTCTATTCAGCAAGGCTCTCAATTAAAATAGAAGACCAAATAAGGATTTTCCCAGACAAAAGAAGCCTCAAAGAATACACATCTTCCAAACCAGCCCTGTAAGAGATGCTAAAGGACCTGCTTTAAGAAAAGGAAAAAAGAGAGAGAGAAAAGACCATAGGTACAAAGGAAGTAAAATGGCAATGAGTAATTACCTGTCAATAATAACCTTAAATGTAAATGGATTAAAGACTCCAATCAAAAGGCATAGGGTAGCTGAATGGATAAGAAATAATGACCCACATATATGCTGCCTACAAGAGACCCAGCTCAGAAGAAAAGACCTAAACAGACTGAAAGTGAAGGGTGAGAAACAAACATTCCAAGCAAATGGACAGGGAAAAAAGCCGGGGTAGCAATACTCATATCAGACAAAATAGATTTCAAAACAAGAGCCATAGAAAGAGACGCAGAAGGTTACTTCATAATAATCAAGGGAAGAATCTATCAAGAAGACACAAACATTATGAATATATATGCACACAATATAGGAGCACCCAAATACACAAAGAAAATCTTGGAGGACATCAAGAAAGATATTGACAGCAACACAATTATACTAGGGGATTTCAACATCCCAGTGTCAAAAATGGATAGATCCTCCAAACAAAATATCAATAAAGATATTGTGGTATTGAACAATGTCCTAGTTCAAATGTACTTAACTGGTATATATAGAACCTTTCATCCCAAAGTAGCAAACACACATTCCTTTTACATGTACATGGAACATTTTCAAAGATAGACCACATGATAGGACACAAAACAAGCCTCAACAAATTCAAGAAAATTGAAATCATATCAAGAATTTTTTCTGACCACAAGGGGTTGAAACTAGAAACCAACCTCAAGGAAAAAACTAAAAAACACACAAACTCATGGAAATTGAATAGCATGCCATTAAACAATGAATGGTTTAAGAATGAGATCAAGAAAGAAATAAAAAGTTTCTGGAAAGAAATTAAAAATGAACTTATGACAACCCAAAACTTATGGGACACAGCAAAGGCAGTCTTGAGATCGAAGTTCATAGCGATACAGGCCTACCTAAAAAAGACAAAAACATTTCAAATAAACAAACAAACAAAAAAAAGTTAAAAAAAAACATTACCAAATTTCAAATGCTACACCTACAAGAAATGGAGGAAGAGCAACAAAGACAGCCTAAAGCAAATACAAAGAAGGAAATAACCAAGATCAGAGCAGAATTAAATGTCATAGAGACTAAAAACACAATTCTAAGGATCAATAAATCCAGGAGCTAGTTCTTTGTTGACAAGCCATTAAGCAGACTCATCAAGAAAAAAATAGAGAGAGGATCCAAATAAACGTGATCAGAAATGAAAGAGGACAGATTATAACTGATACCACAGAAATACAAAGGATTGTAAGAAATTACTACAAAGAACTATATGCCATGAAAGTTGATAACCTAGGTCAAATGGACAAATTTTTAAAAAAAATATAAGCTTCCAAAACAGCTGGTGAGATTGAAGCAGTGATTAAAAACTCCCAACACACAAAAGCCCTAGACCAGATGGTTTCATAGGAGAATTTTAGAAAGCATTTAAGGTAGAGCTAACCCCTATCCTCCACAGACTATTCCAAAAAATCAAAGAAGACGAAAGACTTCCAAACTCTTTTTATGAATCCAGTATCATTTTAATCATAAAAGCAGATAAAGACATAACAAAGAAAGAAAATGTCAGGCCAATATCTCTGATAAACATGGACACTAAAATCCTCAATAAACTATTGACAAACTGCATCCAGTAATACATTAAAATGATCATACAACATGGTCAAGTGGGGATTTATCCCAGGGATGCAAGGATGGTACAATATTCACAAATTAGTAAATGTAATACATCACATAAACAAAAGCAAAGACAAAAATCACATGAGCATATCAGTAGATGCAGAAAAAGCATTTGGTAAGGTATAGCACCCATTTATGATAAAAACACTCAGCAAAGTGGAAATAGAGGGAGGATTCTTCACCATAACAAAGGCCATATATGAGAGACCTACAGCCAACATCATACTCAATGGGAAAAAACCAAAAGCTTTCCCACAAAGTGCAGGAACAAGACAAAGCTGTCCACATTCACCACTCCTATTCAACATAGTATTGGAAGCCTTATCCACAGCAATCAGACTAGAAAAGAAATAAAAAGCATCCAAATTGGAAAGGAAGAAGCAACACGTTCATTGTTTGGAGATGACATGACAGTGTACATAGAAAATCCTATAGACTCCACTAAAAAAACTAATTAACCTAATAAGTGAATATGGCAAAACAGTGGGATATAATGTCAATATTCATAAATCAAAGGCATTTTTGTACACAAACAATGAAATATCAGAAACAGAAATCAGGAAAAAGATCTCATTTGATATAGCAGCAAGAAAAATAAAGTACCTAGGAATAAACTTAACCAAGGAGGTAAAAGACCTGTACTCAGAAAACTACAGACCACTGAAGAAAGAAATTAAGGAGACACAAACAAATAGAAGCATGTACCATACTCATGCAGTGCAGGAATTAACATCATCTAAATGTCCGTACTACCCAGAGCAATTTATAGATTCAATGCAATCCCTATAAAAATACCAATGACATATTTCACAGGTATAGAACAAATATCTCAAAATTTGTATGGAACCACAAAGGACCCAAATAGCTGCAGCAATTTTGGGAAAGAAGAACCAAATAGAAATGATCACAATAGCTGATACCAAACTGTATTATAAGGCCACTGTAATCAAAACAGCCTCGTACTGGCATAAGAACAGACACAATGACCAATGAAACAGAATAGAGAGCCCAGAAATAAACTCAAGTCTGTAGGGTCAATTAATATTTGACAAAGGGAGCAGAAATGTAAAATGGAATAAAAATAGCCTCTTCAACAAATGGTGCTGGGAGATCTGGGCAGCTACATGTAAAAAAATGAAATTCAATCACCAGCTTACACCATACACAAAAATAAATTCAAGGTGGGTAAAAGACTTAAATATAATTTGTGACACCATAAAGTCCTAGAGGAAAACATAGGCAAGAAAAATCTGAGACATTCCATGCAGCAACAACTTCACTGATATGTCCCCTAAAGCAAGGGACATAAGAGAAAGAAAAAAACAAATGAGACCTCATTAAATAAAAAAGCTTCTGCTTGGCTGAAGAAAATAGCATTAAAAGGAAAAGAGAACCAACTACATGGGAAAATGTATTTGTCAATGATATCTTAGACAAGGGTTTGATTTCCAAAATATATAAAGATCTCACACAACTCCACTCCAGGAAGACAAGCACCCCAATTAAAAAATGGGCAAAGGACTTGAACAGACACTCCTCAAAGGAGAACATGCAAAGGGCCCAGAGGCTTATGAAAAGGTATTCAGAATCACTAGCTACAGAGAGATGTAAATTAAAACCACAATGAGATACCACTTTACACCAGTCGGACTGGCCATCATAAAGAAAGCAACAAACAACAAGTGTTGGAGAGGATGTGGAGAAAAGGGAACCCTAGTGCACTGTTGGTGGGAATGCAGACAGGTGCAGCCACTGTGGAAAACAGTATGGAATTTCCTCAGAAAACTAAAAATGGAACTGGCTTTTGACCCAGCCGTTCCACTGCTAGGATTATATCCTAAGAACCCTGAAACACCATACCAAAAGAACCTATGCACCCCAATGTTCATAGCAGCACACTCTAAAAAAGCCAAGTGTTGGAAGCAACCTAAATGCCCATCAGTAAATGAGTGGATCAAAAAACTATGGTACATTTATGCAACAGAAGGCTATACAGCAGAAAGAATGAAGGACATCCTACACTTTGCAGCAGCATGAATGGAACTGGAGAGCATTATGCTCAGTGAAATGAGCCAGGCAGTGAGAGACAAATACCATATGATCTCACCTTTAAGTAGAACCTAATGAACAAAACAAACAAGCAAGCAAAATATAACCAGAGGCATTGAAATTAAGAACCATTTGACAGTAACCAGAGGGGAGGTGGTAGGACATAATGGGGGAAGGGTTTTCAGGAACAAGTATAAAGGACACATGGACAAAACCAAGAGGTGGTGTTGGAATCAGGTGAGGGAGGTGGGGATGGCTGGTCTGGGAGAAGAGTAGAGAGGGTAATTGCAGACAACTGTACTTGAACAACAATAAAATAATTTTTAAAAATATTGTGAAATGATTGAATATGAAAGTGTACTGTATCAAAATTTGTGGGCTACAGCAAAAGCCATGCTTAGAGGGAGAATCTTATGTGAAATGCTTACTTAGAAAAGAAAGGTCTCAAAACAATAATCAAAGCTTTTACCTTAAAAATCTATAAATAGAAAAAACAAAAGAAACCCAAATCAAGGAAAGGAGATGTAAAAATGAGAATGAGAAAAGTAATCAATCAAGGTAAAAACAGAAAGACAAAAGAGAAAATCAATGAAGCACAGTCTGTGGTGGTTTTTTTTTTTTTTTGAAGATTTTATTTATTTATTTTTAGAGAGAGGGGAAGGGAGGGAGAAAGAGAGGGAGAGAAACATCAATGTGTGGTTGCCTCTCATGTGGCCCCACTGGGGATCTGGTCTGCAACCCTGGAATGTGCCCTGACTGGAAATCAAACTGGCAACCCTTTGGGTCTCAGTCCATGATCATCCAGTGAGCTATATCAGCCAGGGCCTAAAATCTTTGTTTTTGGAAAGATCAATAAAATTTACAAAGGTCTGAAAATTCCTACAGAGAGAAATAAAAGAGATGAGCCCTGACTGGTATTGCTCAGTGACATGGGTGTCATCTTGCAAACCAAATGTTTGCTGGTTCTATTCCCAGTCAGGGCACATGCCTGGATTGAGGGCCAGGCCTGTGGTTTCGGGCATGCAAAAGATCAATGTTTCTCTCCCTCTCTTTCTCTCTCCTTTTCCCCTTCTCTAAAAAGTAAATAAATAAGATCTTTAGAAAAAAGAGAGATATGACACAAACTACCAATACCAGAAATGAAAGGGGTGATGCCATTATGGAATCCACAGATTGCCAAAAATTATACATCATAAAGCAGAAAACGTGAATGCTGTATGAAGCCTGAGTGAATAGGTGTTGTAACTATTAAAGAAAATCAAACTCATAATTTAAAAGAGCATCATAATTTCAAAGACCATCTGCGGTTCCAGCTGTTTTTCACTGAAAAATTCTACCAACACTTAATGATTAAATGATAGCAATTCTATACATTCTCCCAGAAAATGGGAGAGGAGGGAATACTTTTTAACTCATTTATCCTAATACTGAAACCAAACACAGTAGGAGAAAGGAAAACTGTAGACCAACACATGAACTCATATACAAGAAGATAAACCCGGATCTAAATCTCATTATCTTATACCAAAATTAACTCAAACTAAATAATAGATTTAAGTGTAAAATATAAAATTCTAAAACTTTCAGAACAAAAATAGAAAAAAATTTTCATGACCCATCAGAGAAAAAATACTGATAAATTGGGCTTCATCAGAATTAATAACTTGCTCTGGGAAAGGCGCAGTTCAAATAATTAAAAGACAAATTATAGACTAGGAGACAATATTTTATACTTATCCAACAAAATATTGCATCCAAAATATATTAAGAACTCCCAAAACTCAACAGTAAGATAATAAACAATTCAACTTTTAAAATGAGCAAAAGACTTGAACAAACATGTCAAAGAGGATACATCCATAGTAAGTAAGTACGTAACAAGATGTTCAACATCAATGGCCACTAGGGAAATGCAAATGATGAGATACTTCATTTTACACACCTATTAGAATAGTTTAAATTTAAAAGTGCTGACATTTAAAAATACCGACAATCCTAAGAATTGGCAAGGATACAAAGCAACTAGAATTCTCACCCACTGGTGGTGTGGGAATACATTATGGCACACCCTCTGGCAAGCAGGGTGGTAGTTTCTCATGAAGTTAAAGATGCACCTACCAGTTGACCCAGCAATCCTTCTAGGTATTAGTCTAGATACATTAAAAATGTATCTTTACCCAAAAATCTGTACATGGATGTTCATAGCAGTTTAATCATAATTTCCAAAAACCGGAACCAGCCAAATACTTTCCAGTGGACAAACTCTATTACATCCATGGAACTCTGCTCAGTAATAAAAAGAAATGGACTATGAAGACATGCAAAAATGTGGGTGAATCTCCAAGGGGTTATGATGAGTGAAAGGAGCCAGTCTCAAAAGGTTACATAGCGTATGATTCAATTTATATAACATTCTGAAACACACAAAACTTTGATGATGAACAACACACTGGTGGTTGCCCAGGATTGTGGTTGGGGTGAGGGTGTCCCTACAAAAAGATAACCTGAGGTTAGTTTTCTGGCATGGTGGAGCTGTTTTGTGTTCTGACTGTAGGGGTGGTTACACAAACTGATACATTTGTTAAGATTCATAGAAATATACACTCACAGGTAGATCTCTGCTCGGAGTTGGCCTGCTCCTATGTTCTGTGGAGTATACTATTTCTTAATAAATCTACTCTCTCCCTTTCTGCTATAAACTCTGTGTTCAGTTCAATTCTTTGTCCACAATCACCAAGAACCTGGTTACCTGTGTCCACCTGTGACAGTTTTTGGAGAGCCAGCTAGGAGAAGATGCCAGAGTGGTTAGCCCCTTTTGCTGTCCTGACACCCAGAGATGCCCCTTTCCATTGCCATCTATTCTGTCTTGGTGAGTCTGGCGTTCCCTAATGGAAGGTCGGCCGCTTAATTGCTGGCACTGGTGGGGCAGTTAAAAGTCACAAGGGTGCCCACTGCTTGAAGACACCCATGATAGGGTAACCTGGGTATGAAATGGGGTTAGCCTTAGCCCCTGCCAGGTGCAAGAAAATGTCCGCACACCGGTCAGGTACACTGTGGAAACCACAAGACACTGCCTCACCGGGCAGCTGTTCCCTTGTAGGCATAGTTTGACCTTCCAGACGGGATATCAGTCACCACCTTGCCTGTACTATGACTTCCTTTTGTAGTCTCCTCATCAGGCCCATAGATAGTCTTTTACACTTGTTCTCCTCAGCTGACTTTTGGCCTTTATACCTGCACCTGTACCCCACTTGCCTTTTGTGTAGGAAGCCTTCCTGCTGTCTTTGTACCCAGAACATGTATCTCAGGGTGACTAATAGTCCCATGGCTAAGTATAGTTGCAAGAATGAGTCACTCCTATCTTTGGCATGTATATACTATCATTGTAAGCAGTGACATTGCCCAGAGACACTTAACACACACCTACTGGTCATTTGTTACCAGAATGGCCACATGGAGCCACTCTTACCCAATTAGTTGAATTTGAAATTCTAAGGTGGTTTACTTGCCCCTATAGGAGTATTTTAATTTCCTCTCTCAGTCTGTCATCTCTCTCTGAGATCCACCTCCACTATGAAGTGGGGGCCTTTATATACCTCTTGAGCTTCCTTCTGGGGAAATTTCAGACTCAGGTACAATTTCTTAAAGCTCTGGAAAATTAGAATACCTAAGGGTCTTCTTTGTGATTTGGAAAAGAGTCATTTTATAATAAGGTCATCTTAGTGCCCCTCTTGGTGGTTTATGGGGCCAGAAACTATTTTGCTAGTAAGACACTTCCTTTGCCCCAGACCTAAAGGCTTGCAGAAAAATGAGGGTCTCCATAAAGGGAGAATACAGGAAAGGAAACATACTCAGCTTACATGCATAGAGCAGTGGGTCTGGGGTCATCAGGTTTATAGGCAATTGCTCAATGTTGCTGGACTGGTTCCTTCCCAACAGTTCTTTGTAGCCTGGACACTCAATAGAACAATGAATTATGCAAATAGTATCCAAGGAACTTAAAACCTCTGAATTAAACATAGAGAATGAAAGAGAATAGATAGTGGTGATCCCCGTAAGTCTTCAGATTTCTGTCGTCTGACACTCACTAGGATTTCTTTCTCTAGAGATGTCTGGTAGGACAGTTGTATCCTGGGGGATGCCCTGTGGCCCACAAGGAAAGCTTCTGAGGCAAGAAAAAAGGGACACCTCTAGATTGCAAAGGAGTATCTTTGTGTTTTTTTCTTTCTCTTTAGGATCACTTCAGTCGAGATGGGAACCACACTTTCTATCCCTTCCAAATAGCCATCGGGTTGCATTCTTAACAATTAGGATAAATTTGACCCTAAAAATTTAAAAAGGAAGAGATTAGTTTTCTTTTGTAACACTCTTTGCCCTCAATATAAATTAGGGGACGGAGAGATATGACCTGAAAATGGGAGCAGAAATTATAATACTATCCTACAGTTAGATCTATTCTGCTGAAGGGAAGGCCAGTGGTTCAAAATTCCTTATGTGCAGGCATTTATGGCCTTCTAACGAGATCCCTCATTTTGCTTCAGCCCCACCCTGACAGAACCTATAGGCCCAAGTGTTGATCAATTTGAAGATAACCTCCTTAGTTCCCACCTGTCTCTCAAGGTAGGAGGTTAAGGGGAACCCAGAGTTCAGAAGTCATCTGTCCCTAACTTAGAGGGATCAGCCTTTCCACTACCTTGTGCTATGGACGACCTCAAGCTGTGAGCAGAGGAAAAACTCGGCCCAGCAGGACATACTAGGAGTGGTACTTCTTATCTCCCTATCACTGCTATACTCCTACCATTGAGGGAGGGAGCTTGTGCAGAAAGTGCTATATGGGTACAAGTACCCTTCTCTATAACTGATTTACAACAATGTAAAGACAGGCTAGGGAATTTTTCAGAGGACCCTCCAAGTTTCACTAGTAATTTCCAGACTCTTACTTTAGCCTTTCATGTGCCGTGGAGGGATTTGTACAAAATTCTGACCACCTGTTATTCCCCAGATGGGAAACAGTGGATCTGAGAGGAAGCCCATAAACATGCAGACCAGTTACATACCCAGAACCCCAGCACTAACCAGCCTGCCACTCAATCCGTCCCAAACCAGAATCCTGACTGGGGATACAATAGTCAGATGGGAATCAGAGTAGGGATGAAATGATAGATGGCCTACTGGCAGGAGTGAGAAACTGCATCAAGAAACCTGTAAATTATGAAAAGATTAGGGAAATCACCCAGGGTAAGGAAGAGAACACAGCTCTCTTCAGAGACAGACTAATAGAAGCCTTCCAAAAATATACGAACTTGGATCCATCATCCCTGAAGGGCTGAATCTTGATAGGACAGCATTTTGTAAGTCAGTCTGCCCCTGATACTTGCAGGAATCTTCAGAAATTACAAATGGACCTGCAGACCCCCTTAGACCAGCTCATGGATACAGCCTTTTCGGTCTTTAACAATAGGGATTTGGAGGGAAGAAAACAGGAAAAGAAGGAAAGGGAGAAGCAAACTGAGCTCCTGGCACTAGCCTTTAGTAGTGCTATTGGTGGAAACCAGCCCCATCAGGGGAGCTCGAGGAGACCTCAAAATAATCTGGGGTGAAAAGATCAGACCTCTTATAAAAGCAAGCATCATGGACACTGGGCAAAGAACTGCACTGGACCACCTTTGAAACTCTGTCCTTTATGCAAGAATGTCAGTTCTGACCCCGGCACTGGAAGGTAGACTGCCCTTGTTCCTACAGTGGAAAGGAGTCATCGCCCAAAGCCGTGGCTACTCTCAAGGACCGAGGGTGCCTGGGGAACAGGTTGGTTCCAGGGAATACTCATATTTCCATCTCTACTGAGGAGCCCTGGGTAACTCTGGATGTGGCAGGTAAGAAAGTCAACTTTCTTGTTGATACTGTGGCCACTTACTCCATCCTTAACTCTTACTCTGGACCTATTTCCTCCAAATCAGCTAAGATAATGCGGGTCAAAGGAAACCTTACAACCTAGTTCTGTACATTCCTTATCACTTGTCAATTTGAGAGTCCAATATTCAAACATTCCTTTTTTATTGTTCCTCCATGCCCTATTCCTCTATTAGGCTGGGACCTTTTAGCTTGTATGGGAACCATCTTGTTCCCTGGAAAGCCACTTGAGTTAAGTAAGGTCATGATAATCAGTGGTAACCGAAACCCAGAGGAAATCCCAAGTTTGGTTCTGGATGAAGTAAACCTGCTAGTTTGGGAGTCAGGGATCCTGGGGAGAGCAAAGACTGCATTACTGGTTAAAATCCAGTTAAAACCCAGGTCAGATTATCCTCACGGGAAGTAGTATCCTATTAAACTAGAGGTTTTGGAGGGGTTACAGACTATTATAACTAAATTTATACAACATGGGCTCATAGTTCCTTATCAATCTCCTTGCAACACTCACACCTTACCAGTGATAAAACCCACAGGAGAGTACAGGCTGGTACAGAATCTAAGGTTAGTCAATGAAGCAGTAGTCCTTCATATCCAATAGTAGCTACCCCTTATACCTTGCTCTCATAGGTACCTACCTGATCATGTGCAGCAGTATTCAGTGTTAGATTTGAAAGATGCTTTCTTCTGCATCTCTTTGCATCTTGACTCTCAGTATTTATTTGCTTTTGAGTGGACTGATCCAAAGACTATGATACATCAGCAATACACTTGGACTATATTGCTGCAAGGGTTCAGGGAGAGTCCCCACCTCCTTGCTAGCGTATTAGGAAAGGATCTTAGAGAGCTACAGTTACAAGGAGGAGCCATTTTACAATATGTAGATGACATACTAATCTGCAGAGCCACCAAGGAGGCTTCTGATCAAAAAACCATCCAGACTCTGAATTTCCTAGCTGAAAGAGGATATTGGGAATCAAAGAAGAAGGCTCAGATTACCAAACAAAAAGTAAATTATTTAGGGTATATTTTGACTCCTGGGCCTAGGCAATTATCACAGGATAGAATTAAAGCCATTACTGAGTTAACTCCACCTGCTACTAAACAGCAGCTTCAGTCTTTAGGAAGAGCGAGAGCTCTTTTTTTCTTTTCCTTTTTAGGAATGGCAGGATTCTGTAGGTTTTGGATACCCAACTTTGGGCTAATTGCCAAACCTTTGTACAAAGCTACTAAAGGGGCCAGACACTGAATCCATTATATGGGAAAAGAAATGTGATCAGGCTTTTAATAAAATCAAGCAGGCTCTAGTTGAAGCCCCAGCCTTAGGCATCCCTAACTTAAACAAGCCTTTCTCTCTATTCATAGCACAGAAGCAAGGAATAGCTTTAAGGGTCTTAGTTCAATGATTAGGGAATGAACCTCAACCAGTTGCATATTTCTCTAAAAAACTGGACACTGTAGCAATTGAGTGGCCTCCACGTCTGAGAGCAGTTGCAGCCACAGCCATGCTAACTGAGGAAGCTGCTAAACTAACTCTCAGGCAGAAGTTAGAGGTCTTAACTTCACATATGGTACAAGGGGTATTAGAAATGAAAGGGCACCTCTGGCTAACAGGAAACAGACTGACCAAATATCAGGCCCTTCTTCTGGACAATCCTGAAGTAACTGTAAAGACCTGCAACACCTTAAATCCAGCCTACTTAATGCCTACAGAATCATCCCCAGATTTGACTCATTACTGCTCAGACATTATTAGTCTTACTCACTCCAGTAGTACTGACTTGCTAGAACAATCTCTTCAAGGGGTATTAGCAAAATTTCTACCACCTCCTGCAGGAGGGGAATTAAGATCAGGGATATAATTTAGTCCCCCTTAAGGATTGCCTTCCCTCCTTGCCATACTCCCTCCTTAACAAATATAACTCCACCAATGCCACTGTCATTGAAGCACCCCTGGGCCTCGTCTGACCATGTGGGATTCCTAATAACTGGTTAAAAGATCATTCAGAACTTTAAGAAGCTATTGCTTGTATACATCTCAGCAATTCTAAACATGGGGGTGACTGTACCTTAGGGACCTAGGCACTCCAAGACCTTACCATTATAAACATAACCCAGGGTCCTGGAAGTTCATCATTCAGCAGGAAAAAAAAAATGAACTTTTGGTCTAGTAGTGGCTGCTGCCACTATAGCTGCTGCAGCCTCCTGGGGAGGCTTTGTCTACCGCAAAGCCACTCTAAGGGAACTCACTAAGATTACAGAAGAAGTCTCCAAAGATACTGCTGGTACTTTAGCTGAACTATCAAGATCAGTAGACTCATTTGCAAATGTAGTCATGGATAACCTCCTCACCCTTGACTATCTTCTAGCAGAACAAGGTGGGGTGTGTGCTATTATCAATAAAACCTGCTGCACCCATGTAAATAACTCTGGAATGGTTGAAACTAACATAAGAAAAATTTATGAACAGGCACAGTGGCTACATGAATATAATCAATAGGACAAGGAATTAGGGATACCCTGAACCTCCTGACTTCCTACCTTAACGTGGCTATTACTCCTCCTAGGTCCCTTAATAACATTGCTGCTCTTATTACTTTTAGGACCTTGTTTGTTTAATTTGTTAAATTTGTAGCTTTTAGACTTAAGTAGTTCCACATCAAATTGACGATGCTCCAGGATTTCCAACCAATCCCCAAGAGTGATGTTGAAGCTGACCAACATACAATGTCTGTGGTGGCCTCAGGAGATCCTCTTCAACCTCTAGATAGAATATGGTGAGAGTTTCGTGGTTCTCAATAGGCAGGAACAATTGTCCCATCTAAGTCAGAAGAAGTTACAGAATGGGAGTAAAAGACAGAAAACTGTACTTGAACAACAATTAAAATAAAATATTTTTTAAAAATTAATAATTAAAAAAAAGAATGATCTTCACCCTTCAACAATCTGGAAAAGATGTTTGAGAACCATGTCCCTTAGGGGATAAGTTGAGGCAGGAGATAGGAAGGAGAAAATTCTGGAGGTGCCCCAGGGCTAAAATAAAGGACATTGATACAGGAGAGAGACCCTGTTCTAAGACCACTTGTTCCCACTTTCTGGAAAAGCGCTGATTCATGGTTGCTCATGAATGTGCCTGCACAGAAGATGCTACATGACCCCTGCGTCATTGTAATAGCATTATCATAAATTAACATTTCTCGACCCCCTTCTCTGCTTGCCAATCAAGAAAAATTATGGCAGACCACATGCGCAATAGCTGTAAAGTAATACAACTATTTGTACATGTGCAATAAAAGCCGCCAAAACTAGCCAGGAAAAATCCACCCAATGAGAATAGAATCCCTCTGGCCCCTGAGGTCAATCTCTGCTCGGAGTTGGCCTGCTCCCATGTTATATGGAGTGTACTATCGCTTAATAAATCTGCACTCTTTCTTTCTGCTATAAAAAAAAGAAGTGTACACACACACTAAAGTCCATTTTATTGTGTGTTCATTTAAAATGTAAAATTTTCAGAAATGAAAAATGAACTTAAAATGTTCCATGACACCATTGGAAATATAACATGACAGGAAGAACTTATTTAGAATGTGTTATTTTGTAGGTAAAATTGAAAAAGAAAAAAAATAAAAAAGTAAGTATTGCCTTCAGCAGTGATTCTCAAACTTCAGTCTTTCTAAGAATCCTCTGGAAGATTTGTTTACATTGTTTATTCTGGATCTCACTCTATTTCCACCCTTTGAAAACATTTGGCTGCAACAGAAGTGGGACTAGTTGTTAAGTTACCTCGGCATGCTTTAAAATGCCTCATTAAGACTGAACTGGACTTGTTCTAGTAAATCAAAGCAGATGCTTCTTGATTCAGCTAAATAATCAGAACAAAATTTTCCTTCAGAAAGTTTACATTTGCAGTGCTTCGGCTTGTAAATGGAGACACAAAACAAACCCTCCTCCTATCAGCATAACTAAAGCTTTTTTCTTGATTGAAGCAGTTCAAATAAGATTCTTTGAGTTTTCTTAGGCAGCTGTCAAAGAGTATGAGTCTTAAAAAATGAATCCATGCTTAAATGACTTGCTGTATGTTTTTGGTGGCACTCAAGGTGTTTTGTTGTTATTGTTGTTGTTGTTTTGAGTTGGTTTGGTTTTGACAGGGAGAGGGGATGCAATTACATAGAAGCAACCAAACATCAAATTTCGATTCTGGGAAATAATTTCAAAAACAATGAAAAGGGCCCTCTCTCTTTCCTAAAGTTGCAGCTTGATATCAGCTTAACTTTAAAATTTTGCTTTTAAGGCAATTTTGAAGGGCCATATCT
>PVKM010004203.1:0-53087 GCA_004027735.1 Carollia perspicillata
CCTAAAAATGAGATATTTTTAGTTTGTATGACTGTTTCTCTCTCTATAAAGCCAAATTCTCCTTCTGTGGTCTTCATTCAGTCATTCGAAATATGTTCAGTCATTCCAAATGTATTTTTTTAGAAGCTGAAAACACAATTGTAAGCAAGATACACCCCATACTTGCACTCATTGTCTTACAGTCCAGATTTACAGTAGTAAACAGGCAATTCTGTTGTAGGAAAAAGTGTTCAGGGAAGTTGAGGGTGCTGTGACAGTACTGATGGGGAGGGAACCGACTTAAAACTGGGAATTCGGGAAGGCTTCCTGGAAGAAGGGCCGTGAGAGCAAAAAGATTATTAGGACTTAGTTAGGCTGAGGGGAGGAGAGGAGTAAGAGAGATGGGGGCAGATGAGGAATGTGTTCAAAGCTAACAGGGAACCTGATTATTTTTGATGAGCTAGATAAGAAGTTGAGCATGACTGGTGTGTGTAATGTGAGGAGCACGATGAGTTTCGAGAAGTGTGGAGAGACCATATTATAAAGGATAATTTATGCGAGGTTAAGGTATTTAGAGGCAATGACCAGGTATTGAAAGGTTTTAAAGGGAACAATATGTAGTGTGATCAGATTTAAAATTTTAGTAAAGCCACTTTGGGGACTGTTGTAATAACAATGGAAATAGAAAATAGTAACTTAAAATAGGCAATGGAAACAGAGAATTACTTGGAGAACCTCATGAAGAGGTAAAATCAGCAAGCCTGGTGATTAGCTTGAGAGAAGGAATACACTTTTAATTTATAAAATAACGTTAAGTTTTACTTTTCAATTACAGTTTACATTTAACACTATTTTACATTAGTTTCAGGTGTGCAGCATAGTGGTTAGAAAATCATGTCCTTTACAAAGAGATTCCCCCAATATTTCCAGTACCCACCTGGAACTTAACTTGTTATTGCAGTTTTACTCACTACATTCCTTATGCTGCACTTTACATCCCCGGGACAGTTTTGTTATTACCAATTGGTACTTCTTAATTTCTTAATCCCTTCCTGCCTTTCACCCAGTCCCCCAGCTCCCGTCCCAAGCCCCCCACTCCCGACAACCACCAGACTGCTCTGTGTGTCTATGAGTCTGTTTCAATTTTGTTTATTTTGTTCTTTAGATTCCACATGTGAGGTAATATGGTATTTGTTTAGCAATAATACCCTCTAGGTCCATCCACGTTGTCACAAATGGTAAGATTTCACTCTCTTTTTTATGGCTGGGTAATATTTCATTGCATATATGAAACATAGCTTTGTTTTATCCACTTGTCTATTGATGGGCACTGGGGTTACTTTCATATCTTGGCTATTGTAAATAATGCTGCAATGGACATATGGTGCATAGATTCTTTTGAATGAGAAGGAATGTACACTCTTTAAGAGGATTTCCAAGTATCTCACTGAGAACAACTTGTTGACATTTAGAGAAGCCGGGAACTGAAGAAGAGGAGCAGGTTTGGAATGAAAGATTATGATCTCACCTTTGAACCTGCTGAGTTGGAATTGGTTGTGGAAAGTCCAATCTGAGATGAGGGTGAAGAGTTTGAAGACCTGTGAGTGACAGGAGACAGGTGAGGGACTAAGGTTCCTAGGAAGGCAGGAGGCAGTAGGATCCACAACACAGAGGAAGGTTAGTCAGGAGGAGCGGGAGGGACACATTCTAAAGGTTTGAGTTTTTATTTTTTGTAACTATGGAGAGAGAGGAATAATCCTTTAGGAAACAATATATTTTATAATGATAAAACATTTAGTTGAAGTTCAGCATATTTTAGTATGCTTCAGTTTTTTCTTCTTTTAAAATCAGTGATAGATTTAATTAATATTTTTTATGAAAATATAGCATGTATATTGTGATTCTATTTGGTAATTTCTAATCAATCTGCTTATATACCTATTATTTATCTAATTCACCTGTTTATGTGTATTTATGCATATAGAGATATCTAGGAAGGTGCTTATATATTTGGAATTATGGTCATTTAATTTAATAAACGGTTATTTTTGGATTGCAAGAATTTGGAATGATTATTTTACCTTTTTCTTTATATATTTTGTATTATATAAATTTCTTTAATGAACATTATTTTTAAATTGACACATTTTATGTTAAAAATTAAAAATTTATAGAAAAGCACAATAAAGAAAAATTACCTATAATTCTACCACTTAGAAATAATAATGATTTTGTTGCATATTCTTCCAGATTTTTTTCCTGAATATATATACATGGTCACACACATGCATAGGCATTATTTTTAACCAAGTTGAGGCCATGCTGTTCATACTTTATTTCAAATGTACTTATTTAGTATACTGTGGGTGTTTTTAATGTCAATAAATGAAGAGTCACACAATTATTTAAGAAAATTCATTATGTGAATTTTACAATGTCTAGTACTTTTCATTGTTATAAAAACAATCCTAGATGCATAGCTGTAATCATATATATTTGCATATATATATGATGTACTCATATATATTTTAAATCTTTTTTTAAAAGATTTTATTTATTTATCTTCAGAGGGGAAGGGAAGGAGAGAGGGAGAGAAATATCAATGTATGGTTGCCTCTCATGCATCCCCTGCTGGGAACCAGCCTGCAACCCAGGCACGTGCCCTGACTGGGAATCAAACCATGATCCTTTGGTTCTCAGGCCCGTGCTCAGTCCACTGAGCTACACCATCCAGGGCTCATATATATTTTAATTATTTATTAAGGAAGTTTCCAAAAATAATTTTCTGGGTTTAAATCTATACTTTCTAGGGAGGAGGGGGCAAGCAAATTGTGCGTGTGTGTGTGCAGGTGTGTGTGCGTGCATGTGAGGGGGCATGTGCGGGTGCATTTGTGCCGGCGTGCGTGTTTGCATGGGGTATGTGCATGCCTGTGTGTGCATGCACAGGCACATGTATAACCGGCATCCCTCAGTGCACTGCACAGACCTGTCCACTGAAGAGCAAGAGTGAGTGTGTGTCCCCTTGGGGCTGAGCGTATGTCTTCCAGTGCCCAGCTGCAAGTGGAGTTGTCTTTGATTTCCATATTTTATCTTCAAAACTCATGCTAACTGTTGTACTCTAGTTTAAAAAAAAAAAAATATATATATATATATATATATATATATATGTATAATGTCTTATGTATGCCTCTGGATCTTCGAGCAAATTTGACATTCCAGAAGAGTGTGTCAAGAATATCCTGTTCCTCACCAAACGCTCCTTACACTGCCCATTGTTTTGTTTGAAAAGCACATAAAAGGAATAAAGTAACAAAAGGTAATTGTTAGTCAAGGAATAACTGTCAACCAAGCATTGGTCTAGGCTAGCATGGGGAATTACAAAGAAGTTAAGAACATAGTCCCTGCCTTTGAATGGCCTCCAATTTATTTGATTTCTCTTTAACAAGCCCATCAAAGGATTACCCTTAACCTGGTAAGGTTAAGTGAGTGGGCTAAGGTCTATGGTGAATTTGTTTGGCAGGCTGGAAATTCCCTACTGGCTGCTATTCTTTGCGCACTTCCAGGGTCTTGCTAATGCTTTGGTTTGAATTCTGAAGAATCATCATCATTAGCATCCGTAGCATTTCAGACTCTGAGAAGGAGCTAGGTACCCTGCTGGCAGGAGCACAGTGTAATGAACACAGGAGTTTAGGCTTTCACACTTGGCAGAAGTACAGAATAGAACAGAAAATGAACTAGAGGATCTAGATCCTAAATTAACCAGAACTTCCAAATTCAGTAGAGTTTTTTGAGACACATGGTATTAAACACTTAAGGACAGAAAGGAAAGTAACGACAGGAAAGGCTTTGACCAGACATACAAAAGTCACATTCAGAGCTCATGCTGTCGGTGGCTCTTTCACTTCTGGTTCTCTATCCCTTTTTCTCTCAGTGACCCTGATGCCAAGAACAATGTAGGTAAATGTTTGATGAATAAATAAATCAAAGGCATTAAATTGTGCCTAGCACCCTGCACTTACAAAAAGAACTAAGGCATGCTCCTTAGTTTTAACAAGATCTTTAACTTCAAGGATTTATATAGAAAATGTTGGTTTGTGAACCTTGAGCAAAGGAAGGGACTCGTTCTCACCTTGGGAGTGTGTCCCAGAATTTTGCCATCGCATTCTTTGGGTCTGGCTGGGGAGGGTCTCTGGCAGGGAGGGTGTCCTTTGTCTGTCCTTTTCTGTCCTGACCCCGTGCTGGGACCCCTGACTTTTACCTGGCTCCTTTGCTTAATGTACTGCTTTGGAAGCTCCTGGCCTTGAATTCATGTTCTCCAAGGACACTTTCCACGTTTCTCCTGACACATCCACACCTTTATTCCTTAGGAAGGAGGCACCTGTCTCCTTGTTGTGACCCGAAACCTTGTAAGATCACCAGCATGACTTGCTCCCACTCATGTTGCCACCAAAGTAGAAGACTAGATAGATATATTGACTCTGAAATGTCTTTGCCAACTTACCATTCAAGACCGAGCTGAAGAACTGGTAGGGCAAAGGGCAAGCAAGGCATAGAGACACACTGATGTGCAGTAAGGTAAGCTGCCTTTGACTTGTTTTATTTATTGAAGTGAGCAGAATTGGATTAATCATAGTCCTTGGTTCATAAAATATTATTGTCATGGTTTCATGAATGGCTCTTTATTTTAATTGTTTATTTATGCTTTTAATAGTATAATAGACAGTGAATCCACTACTTGCTCAAGAATGATAATTACCAATACCTGTGTATTTTTTGTGTTTATTTGTTTTTTAATTTCTCCTTTTACTGATAATAAGGAGACTTTTGGCAACCATGAGGTGAAGCGGATATCTTTACTTAAATATAATCTAGTCTATAAAAAAAGATCCTCCAGGCACCAAACTTTTAGGTGCAGCCATCCACAAAGGCAGCTTCGTGAGTTATAGAATGGAAACTGAAGACCTGGTGTGGAAATCGCAGCAGGCAGGGGGATGACTAAGTTGGAACAAGTATTATTTTGACCTTACTTTATAGGGGCGCACTGGCATGCTGTTACCAGGGTGCTGCCTGACACTGTGCCAGCTTCCTTAAGGGACAAAGACAATAAAAGCTGGCTTGTGTGTTTAGTCATACAAGTCAGTGAGTTATTTAAGGGTGCTTTTAACATTTACAAATTAGAACTATTTTCTCCCGTAATCCAATTCAGAGGATGTATGACTCACTCGAATCTTCCTTTATGTCTCATGTTGACACTGGATTGCATTCGGGCTGGTGAGCTGCTGGTCTTTGAACAGTTAACTCAGACCAGACCTTTCTCTTTAAGTTTCTGACCATATGAGACAGGTTAGGAAAGGAGCCCTTTAGTTGAGTCATTTAGTTGTTTGTTGATCTGGACCAGCAAGGGAATATTTTTCCCTGCAGCTGGCTGTCGTCTTACGTTCTTGCCTGAACATGCCTGGGTCTGGAAGAAAAATCCTGTCTTGCTCTACAAAGCACTTCTCCATATTGTCACTCCTCCAGGACTGGTGACTTTTAGTTTAGAGGATTTCACTTACGCTACAGCATTTCTTGAAGATAAAAATCATAGGACAATTTCTGCAGAATTATACCTGAATTCTTTTCTTGGCAAAGTAGCCAATTATAAATAATTTGGGAAGGAAAAGGCCCGTGACTATTCTTAACCTAAAGCAGTATTTTTCCTTTATGTTTTCCAGAAGAACAATTGTTAATAATTGGGATTTACTTCTTTGGATTTACATGTGTAAAAACATCTATTCAAAGTGAGGTTTACTTTGCATTTTTACCTCGCTGGAGAAAGTGCCCTGACTCAGATCAGGCCATTAGCACCACCTAGTGGATCACATAGGCACACAGTATACAGTATCCAAGTCCAAGGCAAAGCTTCCGAAAAGCATTTTAGACTTTTGCGGAAGTAACAGGCAGGGCAACCTGGGACTAACTCTTTTGTTCCTAGTACTTTCAACTTCAGTAACTTTTTATAAAGTCGAAAACAGGTAACATAAGACAATACGTCAAAGAAAAGAGTAAACCAGTACCAAGATTATGCGGAAGGATATGTGTAGGGAGAATGGCGAAGGGAATTGGCACTTGTTGAATGCCCACTGTGTAGCAGGCCACGTGCTTTGGTTATGTTTTCTTGCAGGAGGGAGTGGAATAGTGTGTTCTCTCACTAAAGGCTGGTAGTCTTTGTTGTCAGAATAAGCGAGTGCCACCAGGTGTTGGGCTGCTTGTGAGTACCGGGTTCGTAGAACAGTAAGCGGTGGCTGAAGCAGCTACACATTTTTTATTCACTCAATAAATTCTTACGGAGTGCTGGCTATGTGTAGCAATATGCTTATTTCTTGAGATGGTATTGTTGTCACATCCATTGGCTTCCTTTTCTCATTGTTTCCAATTCTTGTATTTGGGTTTTTATGAATAAAGCTTGAAATCCCAGAAGACATGGAATTAGTCTTTACCCAACTCAAAAACATTTCATTGGGTGCTCACAAAAGTCCGTAAGATAGGTCCAAACTCATATTATCCTCATTTTACACATATGAAAACCTTTGAGCAAAGAGGTTATGTGACTTGTCGAGAGTCACACAGGTAGAAAATGATTGAACTAATGCTTGCACCTTGATTTTCTGACTCCCACTCTCCACTTTCCCCATATACAACACCATCTCCCGCACATACGAGTTTCTACAGGGATCCTATTGCATTTCGGATACGTTTTGATTTTCACAAAATGTGATTTACATGTACCTTTTCAGGGCAAAGCATCTCTTATGTCTAAGTACAGCAAAGAAAAACACTGACATTCTTATGATGTCATTAAAAATACCCTAAAGGAAAAGACAAGGTTCTGTTTTCAAAACGAAGTGGTGTCCGCAATAAAGAGAACCAGGCCTAATTACAGAACGTTATGCTCTGTCCCCCAAGGCATGCACATTGAGTTATCCCCCAGAATGCCCCAGGAGTGGAGGGGGAGGGGGCGAGTGCAAAGGGCAGTGCAGAACGGGCTCAGGAATGTGGACACGCTGCCATGGTAATTCTGAAGGGGACTTGGGAGCCACACCTTTGGTTTCTTGTTCCCTAGTCCCATGCCAGCCATTGCTCTGGGTTTCCTGCCTTTCCCAGAGACTTCTCTAGATTTTGTATTTTCCAGGGCACCTAGACCCTGTCTGGCTTTCAATAAATGTTTGGTAACAACAATAACACAGAAGTGACTGTTTATTCAGATGGAAATTAACATGGATGAGATAACATTCTGGATTTCTGTTTCCCACCCCTAAGATTGTAGGTTTAAGCACTGAGAGAGAATGCATTTAATACACATTTCCATTGCTGATGGAGATTGGCAACACTTACCTTCGATAGGTTCTTTATTGTTTTCAAAATGCTTTCACATGTATTAGCCCTTTAAGTAACCAAACCCTTGTGAAGTGAGTAGGACATTTATTTCATTTTACAAATGGAGCTCAAAGGGATTAATTGATTTGTCTACTGTTGCAGTAATTGAGCTTGTTTGCATTTGATCCTGGTTCTTGACTCAGTTTTAACTTTTATTCCCTTACCCGCATAGCCCAGCCAGGCAGTGGGCACCACTGGAGAAGCCTGCACTCTGTAGGAGGGCGTGGTGGCCAGAATAGCAGGAGTCTGAGTCCAGGTTCTGCCTGCCTCCTGCCTTGGTGAAGTCATTTAACCCATCTAAGTCTTAGTTTTTGTACTAGTCGAGGCTTCTGGCTATTTGTGACAGACGCTTACCTGGAACTAGTTTGGATCCCGAGAGGATTCACTGTGGACATAACTGCAAAGGCTGGGGTGTGGCGCAGCCCACTGGGAACCGGCGCCTTACTGTGCCTGGGGTTGCTCTCTCTGCTTCCCGTGGGCCCCAGTTTGATGCTCTTCCACTGCGGCTCTGCCTCCATGTGCCATGTTCTAGTCGTTCGGAGCTGGACACATGTACAACTTTGCTGGAAGAGGAAGGGCCTATCACCCCATTTAAGAATTTCCTCCTTCGAGTCATGCCACCCCATGAAGAGAGAAAGAGTTCAGGCAGATAAAAATCCATGGAGGTGCACTGTGGGCTTTTAATCTGTAAAGTAGGGATAATACTACTGACTTTTCTAGTTTCCTTGGTAAGGATTATTAGTGCACTAAAAACTACCAAATCTATATCTTCAGTCCTGATACTTTCCTAAAGTCCTTTTTCTTTCTTCCTAAAACACAAAGTAAAACAATTTTCAGGTAGCACCAAGACTCCTTCTTAATTTGTCCTTCGGCTGGTCTCTTGAGTCTTACCTCTTTTTACTCCCTTCTGGAACTCAGTAAGATGATCTTATTAAACCATCTTGAAAACAGCATGCCTCTCTTATCTCCAGATCTTAAAATGTACCCAGCAGTTACTTAGTTACTCTTGAATATATGTTGAATTATTAATTAACTAATTAACTAATCAGTAATAGTGTGTGGCCCATGGCTAGTGTAAATTGCCAACCATATTTACATTAATCTTATTAGACAAATTAACCCTTACCTTGGTAGGCTGAGTATCCAGCTCTGGAGTTGAGGGAAAGGGGTGTGTCACTTTGATGGAGGAAAAAGGTCAGATATGTTAGCATGGCCTTATTAGCGGGGGCCAAGGAAGAACGGTCAGAGAAGGTGAGCTGAGGGTGGTCAGGTGGGATGTGAGTGGCATCAGGGAGGCCAGGCCAGGGAGTTCCAGAGGCTCAGCACCCAGAGGAGGGTTTGGGGCACATGCTAGACAGGAGAGGGACTGGGCTGGCGGAGAGAGAGACGTCAGGATGACCATGGAAAGAGTACTGGGTTAGGACACTATGTTCCAGGCTTGGATCTACCTTGGACTACCAGCTGTGTTCCTTTGGCTAGGTCATGTGTTTCTCTAAAGTTCTCGGAACTTTATCCAGGCCATGCTGGAGCAATTACTGTATTCAACCAGATTCATCTCACTGGAGTCTAACATGATTTTTAAAGCTATAGCATACAATTACATAGTTAGTGCATATAAATTAAAATATAATTATTTAGCTTTCTACAATTCATTCTTGTGGGACTTTGTCTTACAACCTTGGCATTAGGAAGCACAAATGTATTAGCTCTGAAATAAATTTATTTTTGTCATTTAAAAAGTCATTAAAAAGTTGATTGTGAAGAAACTAGATCATTTTATCATCTAATTTCTATTCTTTATAAAAAATGCAGTGAGCTTTATGATTTTATTATCTTATAAAAGATTTCCTAAAAGAATTCTGTGTATTATAAATTTTATTTTTATGACCTAACTATGATTATTTTGGTATCAAGCTTAAACTACTTGTAAAAGACAATGTTTAGAAAGTCTTTTTAAGAAATAAAAAAATCTAAAGGTTTAGGAGAGTGGGATAGTGGGGGAAAGAAGGGGAAAGGTCATCAAGGAACATGTATGAAGGACCCAGAGACAAAACCAAAGCAGGGCAGGATTGAGGGTGGGAGGTGGTGGCTGGTGGGGCCGGGGAAAGTGGTGGCGGGAGAATGGAGACAACTGTTCTTGAACAATTAAAAAAACAAGAACAAAAAAGGCTCACTACAAGATTGGATTTCTTAATGAAGAAAGGAAGGTGAATGTAATGAAATGAGCAAATCTTATCTTAGAAACAAAAAGTGGCAAGAATCTATTCCTGTAAGATAGAGGACTACATTTCACATCTCAATTTCTTTTGTATTTTTGACTGGCAAAGCACTGAACTAAATCCCCACAAGATCTGATTACAGCAAGTTCTTGGACAAGTGCTTATCTCTAATTAATAGTATTTTCATCCACACTAACTATGTGGTTGTATGACATAGCTCTGCAAACAGTATCATAGCCTGGTAAAGTGAACTGACTTAATACACCAATTTCCCTCAGGAATTCGGGGATAGTCCCCAAGACAGAATCCAGAGTTAGCTGATATTATTTGGGAAAACGGTTTTACGGTCAGTCCAGGAACATGTCATCAGATTTGTTCCTGGGAGATGGAAACCAATCCCTTTCAGTGATTAGCCTTTGGCTCTGAAAGTTCTTACAGTCCTGTGTCTGTTCGTGGGCTGACAGAAGGGGCGAGGCATCAGAGTCTCTGCAGTCATTCCAATCGCCTCTGCCTTCCTAAGACCAAAACAGACGTCGCCAAGTTTATGTTTTATGCTGGTTCGTTTTTCCTTCTTAAGTTTCTCTTTTACCGAAACAAATCATTTTATGCCTTCTGGAATTGAAGACAAATTCCCACTTGTTTGCATTACTGCTAACACGCACCGTGAGACCCCTCTGCGGGGAACTCGTGTGTGTGAAGTGCCAACATGTGTGGCAATCCCACAGCTGCCCCAGTTTGCCCGGGGTTTCTGGTGGCCCCAACACCTGCAGAGTCCTGAGGTACCATGCATCAGGTACCATCAGGTACCATCAGGTACCTGATGCATCAGGTACCATGGCTGAAGAGGATCTCCCTAAAAAAATCCCATCTTGTGCATTGTCGTCTTTCACTGGTTCCCTCAGTGAGCAGCCAAGGAAAAGAATGCTAAGGCCCTGGGTTCTTTCCCACTATGAACCTGTGAGCCTGTGCTCTTAACTCCAGTTCACTGCTTCGCCATATCAGTCTGCTTAACTAGTACTAGGGGAAAAGCCTTCTCTGTTATGACCCTGCTTTTACCCAATCCCTTAGGGCCCCAAAGTCCTGAATATAAAAATAAAGTGGGATTGAAAGTCATTAAAAAGAAAGTTTGCAGTCAGACCACGCAAAGGTGTTTGTTCCCTAGTGGGTGGTAAACTGAGGTCTTAATTTTATTTTCACTTTTAAGATCTGGTTTGGGGGCTTAACGTGGGAAATTAGGGAAACATAAAGGGAAAGTAACTGTGCAATCACATATGTCTGACTTACTTGAGAAGAATGATGAATAGAAGCATTCCAGCAGTAGCTTATTGTGTTCGTACGTTATAATATATGTTTATCAAGAATCTTCTAGTTTTGAATCTCCCTTTGCACATAGTAGGTGATATGTAAACGTTTTCTAGAATCTCAAACATAAACTACTCTAGCAACACATGCTGTTCAGAATCCTGCTTTAGAACCGCTTTTGCGCGTTTCCAGTGATGAGTTCGTGTTGTTGTTAGAGCTTTCCCATTACTAGAGACCCCTTCTAAACTGTGAGACAGTGCTTGCCTCCTGCCTCCTGGTAAAGTCTTCCTTTTCGTTGAGTGAATTAACAAAGGAAGCCTTCCAAAGGGGAATAAAACTGTCCTCAACCAAATTCCACGGTGTGGCTGGGCCTGGATTGCCTTTGGCTGGCTGGTCAGGGCTTTTATCATTCCAGGAGGGGCTGCTTCAAATTTCGTAAGTGTGTCCCTGAGCTGAACGACAAATTCCTTTGGCAGCGGGTGGGTGGGGTGGGAGTATTCCTACACAGTTTGTTCAGCTTGGACAGTGTCAGGACTCACAGTGACTTTGCTTTCTGAGGCAGACAAATAATTCTACTTTGCAGACCCCAGAGAATCAGGAGGAGAAAGTCACCCAAGCCCCAGAGGAAAAGCAGGGCCTTTAAGGAGGCCAGAACCACTCCTCTTCTCTTTATCCTTTTATCTCATTCCAGAACCATAAATCTCTTCTTCTTAGATTGCCCCACTCTCTACCTGACGTGTGATAGAGATTTTGGCTGAAATACTGGTTAAACCTGCAGGAGCCCCAAGGGGAAAACACAGTCTTTTGTCTCCCTCTGGTGGACAATTATAGCAATCCACATTCAACGCCGCCAAATTAAGGGAAGGATTCAGAAATACACAAAGATTATATAGTATACATAGTAAGGATATTTTGATATCCACTCCCGTGCATTACTATTTCACATGCAATAATTAAAATTCTTAAATGACACACTCACTGCTAGAATCAGTGTTATTTAAAAGAATTTACCCTCACTTGAAACATCTAAATTTAACAGCCTCCACTAAACAGCCTAAAGAGAGTCCGCCACCACACCCTCACCCGCACATAGAGGAAAGAAGTAAACTGCTTTGTCCATTGCTATTTCCATTCTAACAGAGAAGACCCAAACATGGAACATTTAAATTTTGTCATTTGTAATGAACTGCTGGGCAGGAGTCCGCAGCAATCGTGCCCCTCACCTTTACCCTCAGGCAGAGGAGGTTTGACTGGGTGACTGGGGGTTGAGTGTTTGGGACAGCAGCGCCACTCGGAGCTCCTCCCAGGGGGCACTCCCCCGGCGGCGGCTGCGGCCTCTGGGCCCTTCTTCCCCAGGAAGCTCCTCACTTTGGGCTTTTCTTGGGCTCAGACACTCAGTCACTCGCCCTTTGAACCTCTCGCTTCAGAAGCGGGGACTGAGGAACTGCTTCCGTCTCCTTAGGGCAGACGGTTGCTCGTGCTGTGTCGTGAGACTGACCTCCTCGTCCTCAGGCTCCGACCCACCCCGCCCCCACACCCCGCCACCACGCGGGCCCTCCGGGTGGTCGGGATGCGGGCGGCCGAGCAGCAGCGCCCCCTGGCCCCGCCCCCCGCCACGTGCCTTCTTCCCGCTGTTGGATTCTCACGCTGGTGGGATTTGTCTCGGCGTGTTTTGCTCTTTTGACCTGAGTAAGGTTAACTGCAATTCCATTACCTTCTCCCGCTTACAGTCTTTTCCTTAAACTGACCCTCTCTATCGCCCGCGTGTAACTAGTAATGATTTCACCTGTGGTACAATGAGGTTTAAATAGTGTCTTTTCCTGGTACTTAGCTTCCTGACTAGAACCTGATGGTATCTTTAAGTTGAACTTAATTTTAAAATTAACGTATAGTAAAATGCACGTTTTGGGTGGTGAGTGTAGAGTTCTAGGAGTGTTAACACAGGTAAATTGTGCCATAACCATCGCCATCAGTTAACACCCCCTCCGTTATCGGCTGTTACAGGTGCCCCTCTCAGCCGCCCCGCAGCCCCGGGTCCGCTCTCAGTCCCTATAATTGTGACTTTCCCACAATACTGTGTAAGTGGAAGCATACAAAATGGAGGTTTAATTTGTGATAAGTTCAATTATTTAATTTTTACATGAATTGTGTGTTCAGTGTCATATTTAAAAACTCTTTGCGTAACCTGAGGTTTGAAAGATTTCTCCTAGGTTTTATTCTAAATGTTTATAGTTTCTGTTTTATATTTAGACCTATGGCCCATTTTGATTTAATTTTGGTATAAAGTATAAGATTTAGTCAGGGGTTACTTTTCTTCATATGAATGTCCAGATGTTCTATCACAATTCGTTGAAAAGAATATTCTTTCTCCTTTGAATCTCTTCATATATTTTCCCAAAATCAATTGACTATATTTATGTGTATCTTAATTTTATTCCATCAATGATGGCTGCATCCCTCCTCTGATAATACACTGTCTTTTTAAAAAATATATTCCATTGATTATGCCATTACACATTGTCTTGATTACCATGTTTATTAGGAATTAAAAATCAGTAGTGTGAGTTTTCCAACTTTGTTCTTTTACAAAATTATTTTGGCTATTGTTGTCCTTTTGCCTCTTCATATAAGTTATGGGACCAGCTTGTATTTATCTATAAAACCATCTGACAGGGTTTTTATGGGAATTGTGTTGGGTCTATGGATCAGTTTGGGACAGTTGCTACTTCGGGTCTGTTGAGTCTTCTGACATGTGCACATGGTGCCCCGTTTATTTAGTTCTCATTTCATTAGCATTTTGTAGTTCTCAGCACACAGAGCCTGCATGTTCTTGTTAAATTTTCACCTGATTATTTAAGTTCTTGGGAAGGTATTCTAAGTGATATTGTTTTTAAAATGTTGGTTTTCAGTTGTTCATTTCTAGTGTTTAGAAATGTAATTTTTTTCTTGAGCACATTGACCTCGTATTCTGCAAACTGGATGACGGACACTGTGAGAAACAGCTGAGTTGAGACGTCTTGTCAATGCCCTAGTTGAGAAGACTGCCTGCTGACAAGGGGCACTGGTTTCCAGGGGCTGTGAGGTGGATGAGGGGCGGTTTCCTGGGACAGTGTGGTGGGGAGGACTTGCAGGGCCCTCTGGGGAATTCATGTGCGTGCCCCATAGGAGAGCCTTCAAGAAAAGTCCATGCTAGCCAGAGATGCGCTGAGACAACTATTACTGTGTCCAGTTAAATAAAGAGGTTCCTGTCCTCTTTCTTCATCCTCCTCCCAGTCCTGATACATCGAAGGTGCTAGACTCTTTAAATCAGACATGAGATTGCATTTTTGCATTGGCTTGTTCTAAGCTTTGAAAAATGAAAGTGTGTGGAAAGTTATCGTCAGTTTAGAGAGTTTCAACGTAACATTGGAGAAGAGGTAAAACCATTTTATATTATGCAAAAACTGGCAACACTGACTTAGGGCCACTCATGCTTCAGCCTCAGCTTAGATGTCACTTGCCAGGAATGTTCATTCTCTAGACTGAATTAGGTGTCCTTGCGATAAGCTCCCGTGGTCCTGAATTGACCCTGTTTATCACACGCCTCAGTTTTCAACTCCTGGTTTATTCTGTATGTTGTTAGACTGCAGGTACACGGAGGGCAGGTACACAGAGTGCTTTGTTTACCAGTGTGTACACAGCACCAGCATGTGGCCGCCTACTAGACATTTTAGTATAGGCAATAAGTTAAACATGCAGAGGAACTGTGTCTTTGCTAGAAACTGTGTCATCTCTAAAATTCTACACAGTTTTCCCAAACCGCAAAAACTTTCTAATTAAAAGAAATATAGGGAAATAATTTTTTCAATGAATGACTTCCTTTTTTGTTAGAGTGGACCAAAGCTGAAATGGACCACCTAAGGAGGTAACACACAACTGCATGACCACTTGATTGGGGGATTTGTAGTGATTCAGATTAATGGTAGGACTAGGTCATCCTCATAGTTTTTCCAACCCTGAACTTCTAATTAATATTCTTATGCTTTAAAATAGGTTATTATCTATTAACTGTTGACTGAGTGCAACATTCAATTCTTGGGTGGGTGCTGAGGCTCTCTCAGGCTCATCTAACATATTACCAAAAACAGAATCTAAGAGGCCATTTATTCAAGGGAATGTTTTAAAGTAATTGGAACATTTAGGATAACTTGGATAATGAATTTTATTAGTTTCAGTATAATTAGTAATTATCACTGCAATGGGGAGGTGAGTCAGAATTCATCTGGTAACTGCCCCAGTGATTCTTACACTGGGAAGTTTGGGAGTCAGCATCCTAAAAACGATCAGGTGTGACTGTATTATCCCAGCCTCTGCTGGGGAGGGGGCAGCTGAGGTGCTGGTCTTGAAGAACAGATGGGGAGCTGAAGGGAAAGGGGAGGCAGCAGAAAAGTGTCTTCACTTTGGCTGCATTGTAGAATTGCCTGAGGAGAGCTTTACAAATCCTCAGGATTCTTGGAGGTAGGACCCAGGCCTCAGTCACTCCTGACATTCTCCAGGTGACCCCAGTGCATAGCGAGGCATGAGAACCACAGCACTGGAGGTTGGTGACTGAGCCAGGCTGGAACTGACGTGTTCAGGAAAGGTTTGCTAAATAGAATGAGGAAGTAGAGGACTTATTTATGTCCGAGGTAACTTCTTTATGCTCGGGCTGGCCTCTCTTTAATACTGGCTTTCTATATGTGTGTTTTGAAAATAATTTGTACTTTAAGGTAAATGTTCCTTTTTTCTTTTCGTTTTGTGATTGAAGCAATACTTGTTCTCCCTTTCCCCAGCCCTCTTCCCAACACATCACTACTAACAGACACTGATGGGATAGTGCAATGTTAACTAATGGAATTAAATAAAACTTTGGGAAACCACGGAGAACAGGCTTGCTGTCAGTGAGTGTGTCCCTGGGCCAGCTGAGTCCTTACTACTTGTGAACCAGCTGGCTTTCTGAAGCCATCAAACTAGGCACTGCTTGGGGCTTCTAGAAAGGTGCAGATACTGACACAGGAAAGTGTCTAGTGACTTGAATTTCACTTTCTCAAACCAATTTACCACAAAGCAGAGAGAACCTATTTGGTGTACTGTCACATCTGATTGGTATGCTGAATTTCTTTTTATTTACTGATTTTTAGAGAGAGAGAGGAATGAGGGGGGAGGAGAGAAGGAGGGGGGAGGGAGGGAGGGAGAGAAAGAGAGAGAGAGAGAGAAACATTGATTTGTTCCACTTGTTGGTTGATTCTTATACGTACCCTGGCTAGGGATCGAACTGACAACCTTGGTGTATCAGGGATGACGCTCTAACCAACTGAGCTGCCTGGCTAGGGCGGTGTATGCTGAATTTCATCCAAAGACAAGGAGCACACCCTAGTGAGATTTATACTTTTTTTCTTTAGTAATTTACTGCTTCCTGCTCCTGAAAGTCTAGTAAACCAAATAACAATGGACTGGGGAGAGGAGGAATTGTTCTCATCTTTAAAATAAGAAACAACATGCTTTGGCATAAAGCAGCACCAACTTGCTACTGTAAACATCAGCAATCCTGCACAGACAGCTGCTTGCTGCCGCGCCCCCCACCCAGGGAAATGTGCACGCAGTTCAGACATACACACGGGGCCCAGGCAGCAACAATGGAAAATAGGACCTGAGGTCCTTTCCCAGGTTTTATCTTTAGCAGGCATCAATGTCGAATGTAGTAAGTCAGCTACTAAGTTCTCCCAGAAAGAGCCTGACTTCCTCTGTTTGTATGGAATTTCCTCCAAGTGTGTGGCTGGAGAGACCCACGTTCACAAAGAACAACAGCGTGGGACGGGATCAATGTCACCTGTCTTTCCTTGTCTGCTCGGCTCCTGGGGGATAATGGACTTTAAACATTACAAAACAATGCCAAACAACGTAAGAGAAGTAGCTTTAATGCCCAAAGATTTTTTAATGAAAAAGTATACTATATTATAAAAAAAGATGGGAAAAATATACAAGCTTTACTGATGTCCTCACAGCTAAGTTGAATACTCTACCATGAAATGTTATGTTAGAAATGGCCGGGAATGTGATTTGAAAATACATAAATGTCATCATTGTTTGTGGAGGCTGAGCACAGACATTTGGCTTTTGCCAACTGACAAAAAGAACTAGAAAACAGCTTGTATTTCGTAAACTAAAAGATGTTGGCAGGAATAGGTTATTGACTCATAGATTCTCAGGTGTTAGAACTAGAAGATACCTTACAAGTCTTCTGGTCACTGGTTCTAAGCCTCAGGGTATATCAGGATCTCAGGGGGCCTCATCAAGGGCAGATTGCTGGGCTCACTTCAGAGATTCTGATTCACTAGGTCTTGAATGAGGCCTGAGAATTTGCATTTTTAACAAATTTTCAAGTGATGTTGCTGCGGCTGGTCTGGGAACCACAATTTTGAGACCCCCTGGTCTAGCTTATTTTTTATTTTATTGTTGAGAAAGCTGAGTCCTGAAGAAGTTAAAATACACAAGACACTGGCTCCATTGTTAGGCCTTGTCTCTGTCCAGGGTGAACTCCACTTGAGTACAAAGTATCACCCTTTCTCACGGACATTGTTTTAATAACTGTCCCTTCTCCTGGCATCAGCTCTCTATTTCTTTATGTTAGTCAGCAAACAAAGGTTCCATGGTAGTGTCAGTCTTAAAAAGACACTTCCCTGGGGTCACATCCCATTCCAGTTGTGCTACAGAAATCTCCCCAGGGGGGTTGCTTGTGCTCTGTTCCATTTCCTTTGTTCTCATTCTCTCTTGAAATTACTCTCATCAGGCTCTCATGGGATGCCTTTATTGAAACAGCTCTTCTCAAGGCACCAGCAACCTTCTTATTGGCAAATATAATGATCAGTTTCTAGGTACGGCCTCACTTGTCTAACCAGCAGCGTAGTTGGTTACTCTCTCCTTGAAACCCCTGGTGGGCTGGGGCACCTCTCAGTTCTCCGTCCAGCTCCCTAGCCACTCCCTCTCAGCCTTCTTTGTTGATTCTTTATCCTCTCCCTTACCTCTGATCATTGGAGTTCCCTAAAGCTCAGTTGTTAGAACTTTGCTTTATCTACATGTGTTCTCCAGGTGGTCTCCTCCTAGAATGTTGTCTATCCAGTCATAATTCACAAATTTCTATCTCCAGTCTGGACCTCTTCTCCTAGACTGCAAACTCACAGACAGGTGGGTCTCACTCTGCACAGTAGCGTGGGGCTGTAAAAATGTGCAGGCGAGCTGGAACTATGCAAAGTGCTTATAATGATCAATGAGAAAAATGTGCTTGTTCTGGCACTTTTAAACTTTAGTCTGAAGTTAAAAACTCTTACTGTCAGTTATAAATCTATAGTAAAATGAAAAAGTAAGAACTAACACTTAAAAACTAATATTTACATAATTTACACTAACTTAAAGCATGAGGATAATTGAGAATGAGTGTTTTTACTACTTTGTAAAATACCAAGAGTTGAGTGAACCGCACTTGCCTTCTTGTTGTATAGCATGGGATGGAGGGGCATCTTTTTTTGTGCCTTGGTGAATTGTCATTGTCCTTTCTAAGTTTGGATCAACTTCAGACATTCTAGCTTTTGTGCTTTCAATGTTGTGAAATATCCCCGAGAGTTTCTCCAATGTGAAGCTTTTTTGCCAGTACCACCTCCTCTGGGACATCTTTACCTTCCCTGTTACAGCCACTCTCCCTCTTTGTGTCGATGAGCTTGCCATCACCTGTGGCTGCACATGCGAAGTCTCTCATATGGTGGCAGGGATATTCGCAGGTCTGCTATTTTTTCTATAACTTCATTTATGTTTGATCCAAATTTCATTTTCAGCATTACCACTTTTGTCTTTGCTACACTCACTTTCATCTTCATCGGTCAATTACTTTTTCTGTTTTTTTTACGTACCCATTCTGGTGGAATGTGATGTGGATTTATCTCTGGGATACAAGGAGGCAACACAGTGACACACTTTGCTGTCTGTGGGAACTGAATGAGAGATTAGTCAAGACAGTAACCAGTCAGAGGCAGGCTCTGAAAGAAGTGATGCGACTGGTCACTGATCATAAAGTGCATCTGTCATCTGTGGGTTGAGGAAGCAGTGAAGTTGTACTGTCTGCAGTTACTCACAGTTCATATACTGTGTTTAATTGGAATTTGTTAGAGGACTGGTGTTATTCAATGAAATCACGGTAAACCGAAATTTGTGCACAATTTTGGAATTTGGCGGAGAAGAAAGAGGACTGCCTAAGTTCAACTGCCTACTTGATGACCTTGCTTGTTTAATAAATGTCTTATACTTCACATGTCCCAAACTGAGCTTTATGTTTTCTCCAACTCCAAGCCTGCAATCCTCCCTGTCTTGTTAAATGACAACTCCCTTCTTATACTTGTTCAGGTAAAAAATGTGAGATCATTTTTGACTCCTTATTTTCATTTATGTTGCACATGTGGTCTCTCATCTAACTTTTTCCACTCTATGCTCAAAATATAATTCGAATCCTACCAGTTCTTGGGGCCCCACTGGGCCTTCACATCTCTCGCTCAGCTTCCTATCTGCCCTCCTCACTTCTACCCCAGTGCCACCACACAGCAATCAGGAGTACTCTTTAAAAATGCACATTGATCATCTGACTTAACTGCTCAGCATCCTTCAGTGGCTTCTTATGTCAATCAGAGTAAAAGCTGGTCATTCTATAACGATCTTCAAGGCCGTATGTCATCCCTCCAAAGCTACCTCTCTGACCTTTCTCCTTTCACATTTGCCCTTCACTTGCTCTGCTCCTGCTGCACTGGCCTCCTCATTCCCTGGACAGGCCAAGCACACTTTGCCTCAGGGTCTTGGCACTTGTTTCAAACACACTCGTCTAGTATGTTTCTTCCTTGTATGGCCACATGGCTCATTTCTCTCATTTCCTTCTTGCCTCCGTGCAAATACCACGTTTTATAACACATCATATACAAAATAATAATGCCCATCCTTCTACTCCTTACCTGGTGATCCTTTATTTCCTAATAACTGTTTTTCTTCTCTACAGTTCTCTCACCATCCAACATATTACATATTTATTTGTGTATTTCCCTGCAAGTGCATTGCAAATTCCACAAGGGAAGAGATTTGGTATGTTTTTTAAAACTTTGTCCCCAGGGCTTACAACAGTACCTGGATCATAGAAGGTCATCAACAAATATTTGTTGGAGACCTGGATGGTGAGAACCACATCTACGAGAGTGGCTTCTACCAAAGCAGACCTTGTTTAGGGTGATAAGCAGGGCAGTGACCATAATGCTTTGGTGTGTTCTGGTTGGGGATGCAGAACTGCCCTAGAAGAGTACAAATCTATTGAAAACTTTCTTATGGAAGTTAGTTCTTACCTACAGAGCATGTACATCTTGTCTGGGAAGTTCTGGTGGTCTTTTGCCTTCAAATGTACCTTATTCAACAGATCTAAACATTGATTTTTTTTTGTATAAATAAGAAGCAAAAGTATTATTTATGATTAAGCTATTTTTGTTTTCATTTGTGTATTTTTTGAATGATAATGGAAAATGCAACGAGGGAAAAAGAACCATGCTAAAACCTTGGAGTCAATCACATGTGTAAGGACCATGGTGCAAAGGACCAAAGAAAAAGAATCAGTAAGAACCTAGAAACAGGGTGTGGGGGTAGATTGATCTTCCTTTGGAGGTTGTATTAGACACTTTTTATGCAGAAGTCCTCTTGGACCTCTCTTTTTTACTCCAGCCATTTCTAGGGTTACCAACTGCATGCAGGTGTGATTTGACAATGCCATACCTTAGCCTCACTGTATATTTCTCACATTCTGCCTCAGGGCATATTTGTTTGCACTAAGTGCAATGCCTGTAGAAACCCATTTGGGCATTGGACTTACAGATGTGAGGGCAACCCTTGATTCATGGGGGATGGGATTCAGTAGATGAATATGTCTTTCATCTCCTGGGTAAACAGTTCTGAAATACATTCTTCACAATTCTCTTCATGAGAGGGTCCCAGAGGGATCAAGCCTCAGTTGATCACGGTGGTGAGGAGCTTGATTCCTTGGCTTCCCCTCTTCCTTCTTGTACTCTTTCCAGTCTCCCCCTCTAGGTCCTTAGGATCACATCTCAAAATAAAGTCCCTGTATACCAGGTGTTGTCTCAGGCTACGCTTTTTGGGGAAGACTAGGCTAAGACATAGGTCAAGAAGATGGCCTTTTTTGAACACTTTTGTTGGAATTGCTGAAGGGAGTACAACTTTCTATAAACACACTTACCTCTGAGATGCTTCTTCTTTACTCAGAAATCCTAATAGCTTTCTTGGTTTGTATAATAATGCTCCTTATTGATGATCCAGATCTTTACTGTAGAAACTGAAGACATGTTACACTCTGATCCCACCTAATTGAGCACCTCGTAATTGTTCCTCTTACTTTTTCCAATATGCCATTCACATCTGTGTGTGTGTGTTTTCCCCAAGGATTCACTCAAGTCTTATATCTTCTAAAACTTTCCAAAGTACACAGCTTACAACAACCCTGCCTTCTGTACACCCTTGCTGCACTGTGCATTTGGACCACCCATTTGGTAGCTATGCCATGCTGCCTTAAATTATTATTTATTGCTTTATTTATATGTTCTGTCTCAACTTTATTATAATCATCTGTGGGAATAGATTGTATCTTACAATCCAATATGTCCAGCAGTGCCTCACACAATGCCCTGAAAAATAAATGCTACTGATGCTGAGACTGACATTGTGGTGAAATGATCTGAATCAGTGTTTACCAAAGTGTATCCACAGGGTATTAATAAGCATTATAAGAACAAAAGTGTTTTGTGTTTAATGAACTTGGGAAGCCTGGAGGACTTCTCTGAGTCTTTAAATCAACCAACCTGCATTACAAATGTCTAAGAGAAAAACAACATATGATTTTTCCAAATTTATTTGGCCATACAAGTTTTTTTTTCATGAAGCCTTACCTTAGGCTAGTCTTGAAATACATGCTTAAACTATATCTAAATATATGAGTTGTGTAGACTACATACAAATCCTAACTCTCTAGAGTAGAAGAGGGTGTACGAGATGGATGTAGGTTGCAGTTGGAAATACTATGTGGTATGAGAGTGAGACTTATATATGAAAGACAAAATGTTCACCACCTGGAAATCACTAATGAACATGCGTCAGACTTTGTCAGCTGTGCCAGTCGAGTATATAAGAGCTGATGGGATATATGGAAAAGGCACAACCAAATTTGGACAGACAACCTGGTCTTTAGGAGGCTCACGTGGATATGGAGTTCTTTTGCAAATACAGGGCTCTTAGAAGCTTGCTTTGGAATGCCAGCGTGGGACACCTTAGATTCAGTTACAAGGACCATTGTTTCATATACCAATTATTTTCTGTTTGTTCTCAGGTCTATCCTCACCCTTCTGCAAACTCCATTTCTCTGGCTCTTTTACTAACCCATTAAACCAAATTGGAAAGAACAGAGGGTAGAGGAATGGAAATCTCTCTCTCTGTCTCCTGTTCTTCCTCTGCTCCTGAAACTGTTTTTCCAGTTTCCAGCAGGGGCTGCATCTTTTCTGTTAATACCTGTTCTGCTGTCATTTCACCTGGAGGTATGGTAGTGGCTTCCTGATTTGGTTAATCTCTGGGTTGCTGTAGCCCCTCTTTGTTTTACCAATGCTTCCATCATTTGTGTAACAAATTCCCTATTTTAAATTTTCTTTGTTGAAACACCTGCAGTTGTTTCTATTTTCCTCACTGGACTCTGAGGGAAATACTACACATTTACACATTGCATCTCTTCTTGACAATGCTCCATTCATGGCAATGCCTCATGTCCTTTTTCATCTTTCTGTAGTGCCAGGCACATAGGAGGTACTCCATATATGTTAACTAAAAAAATACTATGACTATTTCCTTTTACTCTAAATTTGCTTATATTCCTACAAAATTTTGGGATATCTATGTATTATTGTTTAAATGTACAGGAAAGAAAATTCTTCCTATAAATGTTCTGAGCATGGGGAGAACCAGAAAGCTCTCTGGACAACTGGAAAAATGGTTAAGGAAAGTCAGAACTATTTTCATTCCCAGGGCTTTAGAGAGAATTATTTTATTAAGCCAACTGTCCTTGGGGGAAGATTTTACTCGAATAGTCCTGTTTGTTTTACCTTCATAAAGCCATCACCTCCAAGTGGGATGGAAAGAATAGACACCTCAAGAAATGAGAATATATAGTTAACTTTAAATTTCCAAAAGGATGGCAGTGCTTTATCTTAGGTATTTCAGTTGTCACTTCTTTGATTATAATGTTTTAGAATGGTACAATTTTAATTTCTGCTTAGCAAGCGGGGACTTGATATTTAATAACCTTTTGTTTATCAATGATGGGTATTTAGATGTACTAAGAAGTAGACTAGATGATCTTCCAAAAACCCTTAGGATTCATTTAGGCCATAGGTAGCAAACACAAGGCTTGTGGGCCAAATCCAGCCCTCTGCCTTGTTTTACGTGGCCCGGCACCTTGTTTCTACCCAGTGGCAGTGCCAAGCTCCTTGCCCCTAGTTAAGGAGTGATTACATTTATACAGTCCTCAAATTACATTAATTCCTTTGAAGGCAACTGTGAGGCTGATGTGGCCCTTGGTGAAAATGAGTTTGACACTCCTGAATTTTAGACTATGAAAATTTCATTTCTCTCCTACTAATTTATAGAACCCCTCACATATCCTGGTCTATACTTCACTATAGATTTGTCCTTAATATGACTATTACTTGAAAGATGAGTCTCTGTATTAGTCAGAGTTCTCCAGAGAACTCCCAAGTCTCTTCAGATATACAATGTATGTGGGGTGGGGCAAAAGTAGGTTCACAGTTGTAAGTATCCAGAACAGTTTATTCTTAGTTATTGTATTATTTTCTATGCAGAGAACTGTAAAATGAGTTTTTTCCCTAACCTGTATGTGTGTATATATAGACACACACACACACACACACACACACACCCCTCTCTCTGTCTCCATGTATATATCCAGAGATTTATTGTGAGGATATGAGGGGTTGGCTTCAGTTATGGATCCTGAGAAGTCCCACCATCTGCCATCTGCAAGCTGAAGGCCCAGGAAAGATGGTAGTATAATTTAGTCCAAATGCAAAGGCCTGAGAACCAGGGAAATTAATAGTGCAAGTTGGGTTATGTTTAATGTTTGCTGTAGCTGTCAGTACCAGGAGCTTCCAACTCTTCTTGCCTCCTTGTTTTTGTGTCCCCTGTTAACTTTGGGCTTCCCTAGGTATTCCTCCTTGGAGAGATTCTGCATCTTGCAGTCCTTTCAGCTCTTGGCCGCTGTTATACTGAAGACCCATTGGTGGCAATAGTGGGTGTAAAATGTGGGGGAGAGGAAACATTCTATAATATTATTATTAACCTTAGTCTTGTGAGCTGTGTCCTTGGTCTGTGAGTCTGTGTCCTTGGCTGTGTCCTTGTATCTTAGCTATTTCTGCTTTCCTCTTAGATGAGACAGGAAATCTGGGAGGAGGGTCTATGAAAATAAAGTATAGGGCAAAACTGTTTGTTTTGGGCTTTATTTTATGTTGTTTATTCCTGTAATCAGTGATGGGACCATAGGTGTTGGAAAGAGTGAGAAGGACTGAATTCTGAAGGATGGCTGGAGATGCTAGGATTTCCTCAAACAAAATTCTGGAGCAAGAACATGGTAGTCAGGGTGATCCATGGTGATGTTAGCTGGCTCATGTTTCCTCAGCTGGCTCATGCTAAAGACAGGAAAAGGGAAGCCTTGGACTGAGAGACAAATGCAGGCAAAACTGGTAAGATGTGGTGACTCTGACAATCCCAGTGGCCCTGATCACAGGGGTAATACTTTAAGCAAGAAAAGAAAAATAAGCTGCATATAATTCCATGTTGAGAAATGAGGGAATTGGGATCATTGTCCAAAGGGGTAAAGTCTGTTTGGCAAGTTCTGTAAATGGTAGAGGTGAGACTTTGGCCCCATCTCTTCTCCTGGCTCAACCACTGCTCATAAATTATGGTTCAAGTTTGTTAGTGAGTTCAGGGATGGGGTCCATGCCCTCCTCATGTAACCTTGACCCAGTGCCCAAATGACTGCAATTTTCTCACTGTGAAAACAAATATAATTATTAATAGTCACCACTAAACTAAAACATCAAAGCCTGGGAATTGCTGTTCTGCAGGAACAATGCTGGCACTGGAATTTCTGAAAAGGAAAGCCACATTCCACAGCTACCTGTAAGTCTGTGGAAATGGAAATTAAAAAATAGGAAAAAAGGAAAATGCCAATTCAAATGCAAAGGATGAATTGGGTGCCTCCTGAATAATTAGTGAAGTGCTATTAAAATTAACGAGGTTTTGATAAGAATGAACATTCCTCAGCAGCATAATCATGTGCTGCCATTTGGAATTCAGGAAGTGTTTACAATGAGGGAATAAATGAAATGAATCAATAAATAGGAGTTACTAGTAGTAGCTTTCTCTGACTAATCTAACTACATAGTCATCATTGTTTCTTGTTTCTTTGGCCCTACCAACTCAACTCTAAGATTCTTGAAGACTATATAATGATGTTGACTTCTTTATATTCCTTACCATACTTAGTTCGGTATTAGAGCTATTACTCAATGTATTATTCAGGGTTTTTCAGAGAAAGAACCAATAAGGTACATGTATATATACAAGAAGATTTATTGTAGGGATTGGCTCAAAGGATTATGGAGGCCAAGAAGCTCCATGATCTGCTCTCTGCAAGCTGGACTACAGGAAAGCTGGTGGGATAATGCAGTCTGTGTCCGAAGACTCGAGGACCAGAAGCAGTGATGTCCCAGGAGAGGCGAAGATGGATGTCCCAGCTCCAGCAGACAGCACATTTGCCCTTCCTCCACCTTTTATCCTATTTAGACCATCAGTGGATTGGGTGATGGTCCTTGCATTGGTGAGGGCATGGCATCTTTACTCAGTCTACGTGTTCAAATTCTAATCTCTTCTGGAAACAGCCTCAGACACATCCAGAAATAATGTTTTACCTAGCTATATGGGCATCCATTAGTGCAGTCAAGTTGACACATAAATTAACTGCTATAGGCCCCAATTAACAATATTTCAAAAAAATAAAACCACAACAAACAAAATCTCACCTGCTCTCTAATGATGAAAACTGATAGAGTGGAAAGCCTCCTGTGTATATTATGCCATTTCTCAGGCTCAAATGGCTTAAAATTTGTTTTTGTAGGCTTAAAAAATCTCAAACTTCTCAGTAAGGACTTAACCCTTCACTAACTAAATACCAGGTGAAAAAAAATAGCATCTTAACTTTTTTTTTTTAATGGAGGATTAAGGAAGAGAAGGAGAGCTGACAGCGGCATTTGAGAAAACTCAAACTCCAATTCCCTTCCTCTGCTGAAAATGCACTGAGGTCTAAGCCACATGCACATTCACTTTTCCTTCAGGACTTTATGCCCCACCCCCCTTTTTCCCGACTGTTTGAAACCTTGAGTCTCTTCTTCTGTGTGCCTCTATCCTTTCAAACTAGCATTTTTTAGAGTATGTTCCTTGGATTCCTGTGAAGGTGATCCCTCTTCACAGTAAAGTTTGGGAGCCACTGCCTTGGTTTTTCTGGTCCTGCGTTCATTTCTTTCCCACCAGGCCTGGATTTTACTGATAATCATAGTAATGTCCTTAATCCTTACCCGTTCATCCCTTGCACTCAATCAGTCTTTTACTCCAGGTGCATACCTCTTCTGGGGTTGGTGTTCTGCTGTCTGTCTTAGGGATACTATATAGAGAAAACTATGTGACCAATCAGATTGGCAATAACACAAACTCCAGCCAGGCCTTCCACATACCCCAGAAACCTTACTTGTTCTTGGTCAGCTTGTTTTCTTTTTTCCCACAGCAGCTATTTTAAAATGTACCACTTTCTTTAGGAATTCTATCCCTTTCATTCTTCTCATTCTCAGCCAGCAATGTGTTCATGGTCTTTCCCTCTTCAAAGAGAAAATAGAGATCATCATCAGAAAGGCATTCTCTTCTGTCTCCCTTAAAGCTTGCCTGTCTCCCTTAAAACTCCCTTAGAACTTAAAACATGGCAGATCCTATCTCTTCTCATAGTCTCAAAGGAAGAGGCATCACCCTTATCTTAAGGTGAAATCCCTCCCAACCCCTGTCTGCCGGGTCTCATTCTCTCCCTCTTGTATCTTTCATTTCTCTCTTCGCCTGGCTCTTTCTCTTCTAAATATAAAAATGTCTTTAAACCTAAGAAATAACTTCCCTCACTTTCACTATTTCAATCCTTCCTGTTACTATTTCCTCCTACTTCAATTCCCTTTGATTCCTTCATTCACCATAATTTGGCTTCTTCCTCCAATGCAATTATTTTTAGTTTTATTTGAAAATTACAGAACAATCTCAAAAAGTAAAAGTCACCCATAATCTCAACACTTAAAAAACATAAAATAAGAAATGATTGTTTCCCTCTCCATTCATCTAATAGCCTAGAAATGGATGGATTATATTAGAATATCAATGCTTTGTCCCACTATTTCACTGTGTTTTCACATTGATTATAGTCTCATTTGCTGTACAGAAATTCCTGTTTTGTATGTGGTTAATACTCTGTTTTCCCATTTATGACATCTGAGTTTCTTGTTTAGACATATCTACATCTCTAGGTTATGAAATGCTTTATTATTTAAAATATATTTATGTATTTCTCCCTCACTTATTTTCTTATACCTGACATTTACTTTAGGATTTAACATTATTTCCTTCCATGTGGCTAGCCACTAGTCCCAACTCCAATTTTTAAAAGAATACATTTTTCCAACTAAATTGAAGTATTGTGTTATTAAATGCTAAATTTCTAAATACAGTTCAATGTTCTTTAGATTGTTCCACTGATCTAGCGGCATACCTCGGAGATGTTTTGGGCTTGGTTCCAGACTACCGCAATGAAGCAGATCTCACAATAAAGTGAGTCACATTAAATGTTTGGTTTCCCAGTACATGTAAAAGTTATATTTATACCATAGTGTAGTCTATTAAGTATGCAACAGCATTATGCCTAAAAAATGTATATTCCTTCATTAAAAAATTCTTTACTGCTAAAATTGCTAAGCATATCTGAGCCTTCAGCAAGTCATAATCTTTTTCCTGGTAGTTTTACCTTGATATCAGTGGTAGCTGACTGATCGGAGTGTGGTTGTTCACTTAGGGTGGGTTGGCTTGGCAATTTCTTAAAATAAGACAGCAATAAAGTTTGCCCCGTCCATGAACTCTTCCTTTCACTTGAATGCTAGGAGGCCACTGTAAGGTTATTAGCAGGCCTAATTTCAATATTGTACGTCTCACAGAATAGGGAGGCCTGAGGAGAGGTAGAGAGCTGGGGCGAGTGGCAGTTGGTGGAACAGTCAGAACAGACACAGTTTTCACTATGTTCGCCCTCTGACGTGGGCGTGGTTGGTGGTGCCCTAAAACAATTACTGTAGTAGCATCATAGATCACTGATCAAAGATCACCATATTTATTGTAGATATAACAATAACAAAAAAGTTTTCAATATTGAGTAAATTACCAAAATGTGACACAGAGACATGAAGTGAGCAAATGCTGTTGGAAAAATGGCGCCCCTAAACTCAACGATGCGCATAGACCTGCTTCACTCAGGGTTGCCACAGACACTCAATTTGTAAAAGATGGAGTATCTGCAAGGAGCAACAAAGTGAAATGCAATGAACTGAGGCATGCCTGTACCTTCCTGTGCTGTTCTGTACCACAACTATTTGTTTACACAGCCTTATGGTAGATTTAACATCTGGCAGGTTAATCCCTTCATCGCTATTCTTGTTAAAAATGTTAGGAAATTGTATAGTTATTTTTCTTAGTGAATTTGAGAGTTATTTATTTCATCTAGTTCCAACTGGTATTTCAGCATCATACCAAAAATATAATCATATTTCGGGACTCTAAGTGAAATTACATTAAATTTATGCATCAGCTTGGGTATGATAGACTTCTTGATGCTATTAATTCTTTCCATCTTCACATCCCAGGACTGTAATGTTTTTCTTCATTTATTATACATTTTAAATAGGCCCTATCTTTATTGTTAAATGTATTTCTAGGTTTTGTCATTGTTTTAAATATGTTGTAATACACTCCCCTTGCCATATTCTTTTTTGAACTGATCGGTGCTACTACAGAAATGATTTTAAATATTTATCTTATATCTAGCTAACTTACTAAATTATTTAATTAGGATCAATAGCTTTTCAGCAGAGTAATTTGTATTTTCCAGGCATGTGACAAAAACCTTTGCAAATTATTTTTGTCTCTCCCTCGACATTTTTTGGTTTGTTTAATATATTTATCATGTCTAGAAACTATTCTTATTTTTCAGAATGTTTTTTAAAGGTCAGGAATAGCTATTTTAATATCTCATTATTTTGGGCATATTATGTAATCACTTTTTTCTTTTTTAATGTAATAAATATACTAGTATAGTTCTTAAAATTGAAAATATAAATATTCGAACGTATTATTAGTTCTGACTTCTTATTATATGGTTTCAGATTTTAATTTTTATTAATTATAGGCACTCTAGTTCTCTCTTTTGGAATGTCTCTATCAAGTTTTGGCATTAGTATTCTGATGGAACTATAAAACAGATTAGGAAGGCCCCTGTCTTTTCCTCCGTACTTTGAAATAGGATGACTGCCATTGAATTTAGAGACCACTTACCTGCAAACCTCCTGGATCTGGTGTCATTTGAGTGGTAGAGCTTTAGTATATATATTTTTAATTTTTATAGGTGTTGGATTGTTTAGGCATGCTACCTATCCTTGAGTCAATTTGGGGAATTTATATTTTGACAGAACTTCATCTACTTCCTTCAGATTTTAAAGTTTGTTGGCAGAATACAAGTGGCAGATATTGTTTATCAGTAATTTGTGATCATAAGACATTTTATGAGTAGAAAATGTTACCGTATAGAAATGAGAATAATTTTTAAAACTGTAAATTGGATCGTTTTGCTCACCTGCTAACTCTTCGCTGATTTTTTAAATTACACATAAAATACAAACTCCAAGCCATGGCCTACTTAAGCTATGTAAATGCTTACTAATATATTTAGTATACTAATATATTCAGTATACTGACTAAGATATTTAGTGAGCTATGCAAATACTTACTAATCTCTAATTTCCATATGTATAAGGTGCTGTATTCCAGCCCCTGGTGACGGGTCAGATTTCCCTGGTTTTCCCAGGCTTTCCTGTGTCAACAGTATGCAGAAATGGGCCATGGGGCCCTTTCAGGAAACCGAAGAGAAGATGCAGGTGACAGGGCCATGCTTCACTGGTGGTGGTGATTTCCAGAAACCCACTGAGAGGTCAGTATTCCCACACATAAGCACATTTGTAAAATCATACATCATAAAATTGCATTGTTTTCTGGTGTCAGTATTTAACTTTTCATTTTGTTTCCCAATTAGACTGTGAGTATCTCAAATGTAGAGATCGTGTTACGCTGTTTTGCTTTCTTCACAGGGCTCAGCATCAAGTCACGGGAGGAAGAACACTATATTGGAAGCCAGACAGCTCACGTTGAAAGGCAGCTTCCCTGTCAGCGAAGTGACTTTGGGCAAATTGGACTCCTTGAACCTCAGCCTCTTTAAATGGAAGGTAATTCTTAGTCTATTCAGTTTTCATAAGGAACAAATGAGATAATATTTATAAAATATTTTGGCAAAGAATAAAATGTTTAAATGTAAGCTGCCATTATTATGTCCTTCATGAATAATTACTGATTATTATTGGCATGATTTAAACATTGCCTACACAATGAAAGCATGGCGTAGAATGTAGTACCAATCACAGTTTTTAGCCATGGGGCTCAAATTTTATTTTAAACGTAGTGATCTCAGGGTCAGCTACAAAATGCCATTATTCTGCACCTTAGTCGTTAGGGGAAATCCCTGCGTTGCTCCAGAGAGGAAAGAGGAGAAAATTTCTTTCCTTCTTGGGACATGGTTACCTTCTGGGTTTCTAAGCCTTCATCAGCTCCCCAGCAGGGAGGCTGGGTTACATCCTGGTGCTGTTCACCGCTGAGTTATTTCTGAACACAGTCATCACAGCAGCCAGCTCAACATTTCAGATCGTTACAACCGTGCAAGGTTTGCTGCAGTCACAAGGCCTCTACTAAAGAGGGGTCCAACAACAATATTTGGTCCTGATGTAATGAGGAAAAATTCCATCCTTTTCCAAGTTAAGCTTGAGAGTAGGAGTGAGGTGCCTATGAAGAGATAAGGAGAAACATGAAGAAAAAACTAACTGGGACAAAAATGGGTAGAAACTAATAATTTTATGGCACTTATTATGTGCCAGGCACAATTCTAAGTGCTTTCCAAATATTGACTCGGTTATTCCTCAACAATCCTATGAGGTGGTTATTTTTATTTTGGTTTTACAGATGAGGAAACGGAGGCACACAGAGGTAAGTATGCAGTCACTGGGATAATGAGGATGCAAATCCAGACAGTGTATGTTTGCATCCATGCTTGTAACCTCTAGTCAGTGAAAAACACTGGAAATCAAGGCTGTTTGCAGATGGCAAAGCAGACAGATGCTGGCTTGCCACAAATTCCACAGCTACAGACTGATTTTTATGTACTAATAATCCTTTTATTTCAAAGCAATGCAAAAAAATTAAATTAATTGACCAGATTGAATAACTATCTGGAAAATATATTTTTTTCAAGGACTGTGAGGAAAACAAGAAACCACTTGCTCATATTTGATCCTCAGCAGAGTCAGAGGAACATGGGGCCCTCTGGAAAATAGGTAAAATTTGTGAATTTTCATGATTAGACTTGGGCTTTATGGAAATTTAGGAGAATAAGCAAAGAATACATATACATAGTACCAGGTTCTGTGGTTGATTGGTGAGTGGGTGCTGTGGTCCATCAGTTCTCTGATCCTTGTATGTAGGTGAAGCAGTCACAGAGAAGTTACTATCAACTGGACAATAGTGTGAGTAGCATCTTCCAGGATGTCTGATGGTTTCCGCTGATTCAACTGGGGGTTCCCAGCACCATGGTAACCCTGCAAGAGCGGCCTGGTGTGACAGTCTAGAATGGTGGGAGCAGAGGCTGTGGGTTTTTCCCAGTCGTGTTTATTTCTCCTGGATGGCACTGTGGACTTGATCAGGGTACTAAATCTAAATCTGTCACTTTGCTGCCAACATTATCTGTGCTCATGCTGGATTCATGAGGCGGCAGAGCAGGTGACTGACTGTTACGGGCTGGATAATACCGGGTCATTTTTTGCCTCACCATGCCTCCCTCCTGGGCAATGTGGTGTGACAGGAAGAGCACCTTCTGGCTGTAGAGGGAGATAGGCTTGTGCTGTGACCTTGGACCAGGTTTTTGACCTCATTGCACTAGTAAGAACTCTGATTGCAAATAACCTACACCCAATTAAAAAAAGAAAAAAAAAAACAGTACTGGAGAGATCAGAGTCAAACTGAGTCTGGCTCCAGAATTACATTTCTTTATAGAATTGATCGCTCTGGTGCTTCATCTTCGTTCATCTTTTTCACGACAGGGGATTATCAGCAGATGTGTAGGGGTCGGTAGGGACTGGGGAGGAGGTGGTGGGCCAGCCTTTGACAAACCATAGAAGGTGGAGAAAATCTATGGGAAAGACATTTCCTTTCATTAAGGTCAGTTGTGAACTGAGTGACAATCATGGATGGGAACAGAGACCGAAATCTTTGATCCATTTTTAATCCATTTTGAGTTAAATTTGGTGTAAGTAATGAGGTTAGGTCAAGGGTTTTTTTTTTTTGTTTGCTTTTGCCTATGCATGTCCAGTGTTTGTTGAAATGGCTATTCTTTCTCCATCAATTGTTTTTGCACCTTTCTCAAAAATTAGTTGAAAACATTAAATTTATTTCTGGATTCTCTATTTTATTTCACTGATCTGTATGCTTACCCCTCTGTCTGTATCATGTAGTCTTGATTATTGTAGGTATACACTAAGTCTTAACATTGAGAAGACTAATTCCTCTCACTTTATTCTGTTTTCTTTTCAAAACTGTTTTGATTAGTATAGTTCTTTTGCTTTCCAATATAAATTTTAAAGTAAGCTCACCTATGTCTGCAAAATACCTCGCTGGGGTTTTGATAGGGATTGTGTTATTTTGATAGGAATTTTGTCAGTTTGCAGGGAATCAACATCTTTATTATGCTGAGTCTCCCAGTTTATGAACTAATTATCCTATTCTTCTTTGATTTTTTCATTATATTTTGCAATTAAAGCACACAGAGACTGTGCAAATTCTGTTACATTTATACCTAAGTATTTCATTTCTTTGGAGCAGTTTTCAATGGCGTTATGTTTTACAGTTTGATTTAATATTTCCTTGTTTTATAAGGAATGGCAATTGATTTTGTCTGTTGATCTTATAACCTGGTTAAACTTATTACATATAGGAGGTTTAAAATAAAATTTTATTGCAGTAAAAAACATATGAAATCTAGCCTTTTAATAAAATTTTAAATATACATACAACACAGTATTATTTACTATAAAATAGTTCTATTTTTAACTTTCTGAACAACTCCATACTATTTTCCATAGGAACTACACCATTTTACATTTCTACCAACAATGCACAAGGGTTTCAATTATTCTACACTCTGGCCAGGAGCTATTTGTTTGTTTTGGGTTTTTTTTTGTGTGTGGTTTTTAGATACCTTGGGATTTTTTTTACATAGAAAATAATGTCCTCTGCAAAGAGGGACAGTTCAATTACATTTTATAAAATTTTAAAACACACTGAAAAATTGAAAGGCTATCACAATGAATACCCACAGCAATACCCCAAATTGTTGATATATGTTGAATGTGTGTAACATGCACACACACACACACACACACACACACACTGGTTGGATATCACCTACAAATATTCATCATATATATTAATTACAGATATAATTAAATATGTAACTCTAATTCTATTCTCACACTTCAGGGAATTACAATTCCCTAATGGCTAACATCTAATCCACACTGAAATTTCCTCAAATTTCCCCCATGATATCTTTTATTGTTTTTTTCTTTTAAAGTAGGTTCCATGGCACTTCTGGTCAGGAAGAAGGTGTAGGTAGATGTGCTGCATCTCCTCATGCAACCACAGAGAGAATTATAACTAAACATCAAAACAAATAACACCCAGTCAGAAAATTGAACTATGTGGAAGTCTAAGGATTTAAAGAAGCACATTTATCTAGATGGGTAGGAGGGGCAGAGAAGTAGAGATGGATGGAGAAGTAAGGATATGTAGTATAGTGTGGAGTGGCAGTGGCAGAAAGGGCAGTCCCACACTCATGTGTGGTGGATAAAAATCAGGAGGGATACCTTGAGAGTGAGCATTCCTAACCCCAGGCCAGACGGCATAGCTCAGAGTGACAGCGCTGGGAAGATAAATCCCCATAATTTCTGGCTGTAAAAACCAGTTGGGGTTGGGTTGGCAGAAAAAAACTGCCAGACTTTTAGGAGACTCCACTTAAAGGGACTGCATGGTCTTAGAATGTACACAAACCCACCCACTCTGGGATTTAGCATCAGGGCAACAGTTGGAAGGGCACCAGTTGCACAGGGGAGTGGATGAAGTGACTAGAAACAGGGCGAGTGCTGGGCAAACCTCCAAAAGCCAGGCAGCATCACTGTCCCCTCTCTGAATCCTACTCCCACACAGAGTCACAAAGCAGTGAAGTGGGTTGCCCTACCCTGCTGATTACCTAAAGCATTGCCCCACACAATTTACAGCTGCCTTTTCTACAATAGGCCATGCTACTAAGACAGGGAGTCAAAGTAGCTTTACCTAATACACACTAAGAAATACAGGGAGGCCAAATTGAGGAGAAAAAAAAATATATATGGCCCAGCCCTGGCTGGTGTGCTTAGTATACTGAGTGCAGGCTGTAAACTGAAGGGACACTGGTTCAATTCCCAGTCGGTGCACATGCCTGGGTTGTGAGCCAGATGCCCAGTAGGGAGTGCTAGAGAGGCAACCATACAATGATGTTTCTCTCCCTCTCTTTCTCCTTTCCTTCCCCTCTCTCTAAAAAGAAATAAGTAAAATCTTTTAAAAAATATGGCCCAAATGAAAGAACAGAACAAAAACCCCAGATAAAGAACTAAACAAACTGGGGATAAACCAATCTATCAGATGCAGAGTTCAAAACACTGGTGATCAGGATGCTCAAAGAACTCATCGACTATGACAATAACGTAAAGGAAGAAATGAAGGTTACACTAAATGAAATAAAGAAAAATCTACATGGAGCTAACAATGAAGGGGAGGAAACTGGGGTTCAAATCAACAGTTTGGAACATAAGGAAGAAATAGGCATTTGACCAGAACAGCAAGAAGAAATAAGAAGTCAAAAAAACAAGGATAGTATAAGAAACCTCTGGGACATCTCCAAACATACCAACATCTGAGTCATAGGGATACCAGAAGGAGGAGAGGAAGAGTAAGAAATTGAAAACTTATTTGAAAAAATAATGGAAGAAAGCTCTACTAATTTGGTGAAGGTAATAGACATACAAGTCCAGGAAGCACAGAGAGAGAGAGAGAGAGAGAGAGAGAGTCTTAAACAAGTTGGGCCCAAAGAGGATCACATCAAGACACATCATTATTAAAATGGCAAAGATAAAGAAATAATCTTAAAAGCAGCAACAGAAAAGCAGAGAGTTAGCTACAAAGGAGTTCCCATAAGACTGCCAGCTGATTTCTCAAAAGACACTTTTCAGGCAAGAAGGGATTTGCAAGAAGTATCAAAGTGATGAAAAGCAAGGACCTACGACCTAGATACTCTACTCAGCAAAGCTATGATTTAGAATGGAAGGAGATATATAGTGCTTCCCAGACAAGATAAAGCTAAAGGAGTTCGTCATCACCAAACCATAATTACATGAAATGTTAAGGGCACTTATGTAAGAAAAAGAAGATTAAAACTATGAATATTAAAAAGGCAACAAATTTACAACTAACAACTTAATCTAAAAAAAACAAACTAAATGAACAATCAGAACAGGAACAGAATCATATGGAGGGTTATCAGCTGGGAAGGGGAAGGAAGAGAATAGGGGTAAAGAGGTACAGGGGTTAAGAAGCATATTGGTAGGTACAAAATGGATGGGAGATGTAAAGTACACTATAGAAAATGGAGAAGCTAAAACCTGACATGAAGGACCCATGGGCATGACCTAAAGTGGAGAATTTCTGGAGGGAATGAGGGTACCAGGTGGAGTGGGGCAAAGCGGAAAAACTGGGACAACTGTAATAGCAAAATTAATAAAAAGTATTAAAAAATAAAGTAGCTTCCCATGAAGTTTCATGAATTGCATTTGTTTATTATGTCTTGTTAGTCATTTAGTATAGCCTCATTAACTTTTTTCTTTGTGACATTGACTTTTTGAAGAAAAATTGTCTTATAAGACATTCTGGATTTGCCCTATTATTTGCTCATGGTTATTTTTGCTTATTTTTAGCCTTGTTCCTTTATTTTCTTTATCTCCTATAAACTGAAAATCACTCTAAAGATTGATTAGCTTCAGCTTAAACATGTTTGGCAAGAGCACATCATAGGTGATGCTTTGTGCTATATATCATAACATCAGATTGTCCCATTGTTATTGAGGTTCACCTTGATTTCTTGGTTAAGGTGCCATTGTAAAGTGCATCTCTCTCTTTTCAATTAGCAAGTAGCCTATACAAATGACACATATATTTTGAAATGCTTGGATAGAAGCCAAGTTTTCCCCCCAGAGATAGGTGCTCTGTTTCTCCAATGGGAACACGTCTCTTTTAGGAACCCATGAAGATGAATTTCCACCTTGGGATGGAAGTACATGTGGCTTGCAAAAAGATCACTGAATTTTAAAGAATAGAAAATGTGTCTCTGGCTTACTAGGAGAGGATATTTAATAAATATTTTGCATAAGGCTGGCTCTATAATTCAGTTTAAATATATTAATTAAGGAATACTTTGAGAGAAGAGAGTGAGAAAAGTCTGAACCTCAAGATGTAATCCCTAGAGCAGAAATCTCCCCTAGTTTTGCTCTGTGTTGATAGCAGAGAGTCATCTAAATAAGCTGTAGCAAAGACCTAATAAGAGGTTTTTTTCTGGAGGCTATTCACTGAAGGAGCATGGTTTTATACAAGGTTTTTCTACAAGAGGGTTTGAAGAGCTTATGTTGCTTTGAAGAGGAAGAAAGCATTCCTTTTGTCCATTTCAAGTGTCAGGGTGTCCTGTCTCTATGGATTTGTTTGGGACTGTACTCAGCAGTGTGACAGTTCTTGAGAGCAGGCTGGTGTGATGCTCTGGAGTGAAGTGGGGGTGCACATCCCGGGACTTTCAATTCTTACCCACCTCTCCAGGGTGCTGCTGGTCAGTTGACCACAGGTGACAGGCCATCCAGTTTACTGTTAACACCATGTCCAAGGACACTTTTCTGGGTATGCAGAGTAGATGAATTGAGTAGCACAGGCTAGTTCCTTGGTTCAACGTATCTCTCTCCTGGCAATGTGGTGTGATGGAAAAAGCACACCCTTGGCTTTAGAAGGGACAGATCTGTTCTTACTGCTTAGTAATAATATGATTTTGGGAAAATTATTGTTATTGTCACCATTATTATTACTGTTTTTTGCTTATCTTGGGTCAGTTATTATCTCATTTAATCTTCACACCACACATAGGAAATAGTTACTATGAATATCTCCATTTTTACAGATGAGAGAACTGAGTGACTGAGAAGTATGCATGTGTATTTTATGGTCCGGACGTGGGACATACCAGAAGAAGTGAGCCTAAGGTCCCTACCTAGAGGGGCCTCCTGCTGCAGGCAGGGAGATCTCTCAGGAAGGGGGTGGAGGTACCTAGTCAGATGAGGAGGGCATGAGGAGGCTGTTACCAACCTGCCAGAAGAGAGACACTGATCTCTTCAGTCTAATAGTGGTTTTGAAGGAGGAGAGTGACCACCAAGGAAACAGTAAAAGGGCCCCACGAAGAAAAGGGACGGTTGTAAAAACACTCCAGATGTAGAGAGCACCAGTACCACCAGGCAGTGCTGGCCCTCGTTGGGTACCGTCTTTCTGCCCCTTCCCCAACAGCGTAGTCTTACCTTTACTTTCTGCCATGCTTCACTTTGGAGAGGACAGAAACCACTGGTGGGCTGGCAGGGAGGACAAGGAGCAAAGGAAAGCACTTAGAGTAGAGAAGGTGACTCTGTTCCTCTTTCCCACTGTAGGCTTCCTGCCTGAAGCAGCACACTCTGGGAATGAGAGAAGCATTAACTCTCAATGAAGACTAGGTTTTGATTTTGACTGTTATGTGGGACTGGATATTTCAATGATTGAAATGAGTTGGTTTTGTGGATGAAAGTGAGAATAAAACCTTTTCTGTATTCTTGCTATCTCAGAGGGGCTAGAACAGTAAACAGACCTTCTCTAAACTCATCTAAGGAACAGAAGAGAAGAGAAGCCATCTCCCAGAAAGTGTTTGAATGGGCAGCGGGAGAAAGTGGTAAAGCTGTTCCCTTTCTTGCACTCTTTGGTGTCCCTCTCTTCAGTATGATGCGAATTCAAGCCACCGAGGGATCTTTCTTCCATGTAAGTATTACTCAGAATACCGAAGATTCAAAAACAAATAAAAGCAGGTCTTTTTCTCTTTCCCTATATGAACCTACTCCCACCCAATTCAACTAAAGCAGCTTTTCCTATGTGTGTTTTATGTCTTTAGCAGTGAAAAGCAAAATTATTGATGGTGACAAGTATACCACTAGAAATGAACACAAGTCCCCTGCACCCTTAGAAAACCCAGTTGGCTGGGATATTACAGTGTCTTTAGATGTGTCTCTAGGGAACTTGGGACAAAGATACAAACTAAGTTTCTTTGTTCTCAACTTCAGCCCCCTTCTTTTAGTGGTAGGTGGACTAGTACATGTTTGAGCACTCTGAGTCCTGCCCCTCTGCCCCTACTTTGCCTTTATCCTTGGGTGCACCTGACTATAAGGAAGTTCTTACCTAACTGAGTAAATAAGTAACAGCCCCCACCTCCCTCACCTCCTGGGAGAAGAACCCTGGTTTGTGTTTTAATTATTTTATTGTCGTTCAGTTACAGTTGTCTGCATTTTCTCGCCACCGCTCCCCCCACCCCATCCAAACCCACCTTCCTCCCTTGCTTCCACCTCTCCCTTGGTTTTGCCCATGTGTCCTTTATAGTAGTTCCTGAAAACCCTTCTCCCCACTGGGTTTTTAAAGTACAGAGGGCTTTTGCTTTGCCTTTTCTTCTAGTTGTTCCTCTTGTGGTTTGAGAGAGAAGTTTTCATGCTTCTGGATATTTGTTTTGCAGTTCTGAGAGTGGTCAGGGTGTCAACTATCAGAGACAGCAATTTTCTCAGAGAGGGAGAAAAAGTATGTTCACAGAGTCAGAAAAATATCCTCAAACAAACTCTGAGGACACAAGGGTTTCTAGGTTTTACTGAGCTCTCCCATCCCACCCTATAAAAGAGGATATAATATAAAGTGAAAGGGGACACAGCACAGTGTAAAATACATCATAATAGAAATCCAAGCATTAAGGAGACATTTTAGGTAAATAAATTTCCCATTTAGTTTAATCTTGGAAGTTTCTGTCTTTACAGGTTTTTGTATTCTTTGCTCTGGCTAGAAAAACTTTAGATTTGTGTTTAGGATTCTGCATTGGGTTTGTTCCCAGCACATCATTTTTCTGAAAGTCCCAAGTATGGCATGACTTCACCCTATAGTCCCCGCAAGTTCTGGGCAATGTTCTTGGAAACATTAGGATGATCTCACTAAGTTGGAAGAAGGGTTGCATAATAAAACAATGGTACTTCTCTCTCTCAGGCCACTGCACACTGCTAACACGTACTGCCTCTTGACCTTTTGGCTAAGATCCCATGGAGAACAACTAAAATATTAGCTTCCTGTCAGTTTTCTCACCCTTGAGGCTATAATTTCTGACAGCTGTAAGAGATCTTGTGCTTTTGGGGGCCCAGATAAGCCCCTCTGTGATAGCTGGGTTTGTCCAAAAAGCCTGGATCATAGACTATCCAGTCCAATAATCCATGTTACACTCGAGTCCTCACTGTGATGTTGGCTGATTTTCCCCTGGCTGGGGTTGTCCTGCCTGGGCTTGAATACCACCAGTGAAGGGTAGGGAACTTGGAGGCAGCTGATTTCTATCTTTGCCTTATTATTCGGCTGACTATTAAATGTTCTTTCTCCTGCTGATCTGAAATTTGCCTCCCTAAAACAAGCTCATTAGTTTAACTTCTTCCCCCACAGGTCCACACATAGTAAGTTGAACCCTTTTTTAACTATTTGAACATAGCTACTGTTTATTCCCTAAGTTTTGTCTTTAGGGCAAATAACCTAGTCTCTTGACCACATTTTCTCAGAATTTGGCTCTTTTTACCAAGCATATCCCAAACATGCCCTACTATGTACACACAGAGCTGAATTCAGCACTGAGTTACCACTTTCTCATTCTCCATATTAATTATTTATGAAACCACCAAAAAGAGCCATTAAATTTTTTTTGGAATTATATCACAGTTTTGATTATAGTGAATTTATTATTAATTAAATTTCTGTTTTTAACATAGTGCCACTAAACCTGAATAATTAATTTTTGAACCCATGTGTAGGTTTTTGTACTTATTCATTCTAAATTTTATTTGTTATATTTGGTCCATTGTTCTAGCCTCAAATACTTTTTCTGAATCTTGACTCTTTTATCAACAGTATTTGCTGTCCTTCCTTAAATTATTATCATCTATAAATCTGTTGGGTATACCTTCCATATTTGCATCTTATTCATTGGTGTTAGAAGGGAAGGACATAGGGAAAGTAAAAATAGAAATTGTAGTCCAATAATGAAGTAACCTTATCATTTACTCTACTAATAATGAGTTGTAGGTCCAGCAGAGCAAGCCCTTGTGCAGTGCACTTTGTGTGGTGGGAGAGATCAGCAATGTTTCAGTAATTTATACTCCTTATGACATGGCATATTAATTTTAAAAAGTAAGAAATTAATGGCAGCTTTTAAAGCAAAAGAAAAAATACCCATGAGTGCATGAAATTTAAAAAAAGATAGCCTGCAATTTCATTTTAACCTCTGGTCACTCACCAAAACTGCAATTGTTATTTTATTTTTTTAAATATTTTATTTCTTTATTTTTAGAGAGAGGGGAAGGGAGGGAGAAAGAGAGGGAGAGAAGCATCAATGTGTGGTTGCTTCTCACATGGCCCCCACTGGGGACCTGGCCCGCAACCCAGGCATGTGCTCTGACTGGGAATCAAACCTCGACCCTTTGGTTCACAGCTCGCGCTCAATCCAGTGAGCTACACCAGCCAGGTGTTATTTTATTTTAAAAACAAAACTCCTGCAATGATGGTAACATTTTTTGTTAACAGCAGTTCACCTAGTGAGTATTGAGACTTTGGGTCTGAGTGAAAAAAGAAAAGAAAAGAAAACAAACAAACAAACACGCCCCGCCCAACCCCAAACAAAACAAAAACCTCAGTGCAGAATACAATAAACTTTTCAAAATTGAGTTTCTAGATCATCTGGTTCAGTTAATTGGTAGCTAAAGATGTGGTTTCCTTTAAACAACCCCATATGTAGGCTTTCAACCCCTCCCCTTAAAACTAATTTTCATAATTCTTAACAGTGACAGAAACATGTATGTGAGAGATAGAAAGGAACTCAATTTCAGTTGGTACATTCTGATGGAATAAAGAGAAGCAGTGGGCTTCAGGAGATACACTTGAAGGATGAGTTGAATTTTCCAATTAGGAATGGATGTAGCATGACTCTCCATGTTGAAGATTTCCAGGTAAGTTCAAGAGAAAATAACCGAAGCCGAATTCCATAAGGAAGTAATAATTCCTTTTCTGATTAATGACTGTCTGTAGGCAACACTGCCAGGACAGACAAATTGCTGCACTACATTCCAGCTTCTAAAAAACTCCTTTCATCAGTTGGATACTTAAACCTACTTTAGCTTAGTCTAATTAATGAGATGCATGCCTGTATGAATGGTCAGTAATGAGATCACTGTCCTTTATTTTCCTTCTGTTTATGCAGTGTCATAGCTACATTTTTGGCTATGTTTTATGATGTTATATCCTGGACAACTGCAATCAAGTTCCCAGTGAAACTGTTGTGGGTTGTTTATAACATAATTTCGGAGTCTCGTTTGTTTGAACTTCTGATCTTCCTCTGCTACATGTATACACACACACTCCATCGATCTCTCTCACATAATCACAAATAGTATTTTCTAGCACAAATATTATAACTATAGTTTATTTGTAGCTGAACATTGTAGTTGTGAAGCAAATGAGCATTTATCCTTGAAGATTTTTTACTTTTCAGGCTTGGGTCATCAGTGTAACAAATAGATGGGCCAAAGTCAGCCCTACCCCTAAACATACTCTCTTATTTAACCATAGTGAACTCCTTGCACATCTCCAGGTTGTAACCTCTTCCAAAGCTTGCATATGCTCTTCTCTTTGACTGGAATATCCCCTCTCTCTGACTCAGTCATTCTTACCCATCAAAATGAGGCCGAGCATGTTCCAGGACGTTCTCCCCCGCCTGATTTCTAGTGGTTACTAAAATGCCTTTGTGCTTATATCTTACATATCAGGTATCACACTGTACAGAAATGTTAATTCATTTCTATGTCTTTTTTGTTTTTACATTGTGTACCTATAGATTATGTCATATATTGTATAATACGTGCTACTACAATTTGAGATATAATAATGCTCAACAAATATAATAAATATTTTTTGAAGTAGGAAGCCTTTCTTATTGTCCAGAGTAGAACAGGTACTTACACTATACATTCTCACAGAGCACTGAACTTCTTTTTTGTAGGACTTGTCATATTTATAACTAAGTACTTACTTGTAGAATTGTTTCATGTCTTCTCCTCCCCTCAAATATAACTCCTTAAAAACAGAAACTGAATCTTTTTTCTTTTTCTTTTGTTTTAATTTTAAAAAATTAAGTTAAAATTGACATTCAATATTATGTTTATTTCAGGTGTTCCGTATAGTGGTTGGACATCTATATAACTTTACAAGGTGATCCCCGGACATCTGTTTTTTCTTTTTTGTCCTATGCTTGTTCCTGGCACAGTGCCCAGCACAGGCTAATTGCTCAGGAAGTACTGGTTAAGTGAATGACCAGTGAAATTAATGGATCCTTGTGAGAGAAATTGACTAGGAAACTGGTGCCCTTATGTTTTAGTTTAATGCCAGGGGTGCGATAAGGAGGACATTCTAGGAAGAGTAAGAATATCAGGGAGTTTCTTCAAACCTAACTGGAGTGTTAAAGGCCAGAGTGGGAAGAAGGCAGCAGGGGTAAGGACGAAGCAAAGGAGAACAGGAACCTGATGAAAGGGGAGTGGTATGAGGGGAGGGTTTATACCCCAAGTGGTGGCTGTGGGCTACTGTGACGAAGGCCACAGGGAAGTAAGGGGCAGGCAGGATGGAGGTGATTCTAGCTTAACTGACCTTGGGGTTCCAAATAGGACTTTGGATTAAAAAAAAACTTTAATGGCCTCAACAATTCCCCTTCCAAAGGCAGCAGGGCTCTGTAGAAAGAAGTATGACTTTGCCATCAGACAAAACTAGTTGCAAAATGCAGCTATAGCACTTAACTAGCTGTTTGACTTTGAGTAAGACATCTGACATTTCTGAGCTTCAGTTTTCTCATTTGTCAGAAAAGAACAACCATTTACCTTGAAGAATTGTGTACAGTAAAGTGAGATAAGGTTCATAATGCACCTAGTTCAGTCCCTGGCTCAGAGGAATTCCTGAGCAAATAGTAGAAGTTGTTAATATTAACCAGGCTTAACCTTTATGAAACTTTTGAATGGTTCTCTTACTGGCCCCATATTGTTCAGTATTTTTAATCAATGGGTTGAGGTATTCTTATCAAATTTAACGAATACACAAAACTGAGAAAAACAGCTAATATGTTGGCTGACAGGCTAAGGATCCATAGACATCTCAGCTGCTGAGAGGAATAGATAGGCTGAAACCAACAAGATAAAATTAATAGGGACAGATTTAGATTCTTGCTTTTGTGTTTAAAGAATTAGCTGAAACTAGAACAAGGGAGACCCCGCTTAATAGTTTATAAGAGAAAAGCCCAAGGGTTTTAGCTGACTGTCAGCTCCACATTAGCCAACCGGGCGCAGGCTGCCAAAAGCTCATGTGATCTGAGTCCATGTGATGGAAACAGAGCATCCAGAAGAAACGGGGTCATTGTCCAAGTGTCCTTGTGCTGGGAGAACATTAAGGGAATGTGTGCAGTTCTTGGCCTGTGTTTAAGAGAGATAGATCTAGAAGAAGGTTAATAAGAGGGTCAAAGTTCTGGAAACATGTCATATGAGCAAGACTCAAAGGAACCGGGATATTTAGTCTGGACAAGAGGCAACTGAAATGGTGCAGGGTTGGGGGTGGAGACCGGGTGGCATGGAGCATGCTGCAGCCTTTAAATGTTTGAAGACTTTTATTTGGACAAGGAATAGACTTGCTCTGCAGTATTTCAAAGGATGGAAGATATATTACAGTTGGAAATTAGAAGGAAGGAAAATTTTGCTCAACATGTGTCAAAGTATACTCATTGTAGCTGTACTCACTAGAATTTATAAACCCTCTGCTAAGCTCTTCTTATATATGACTGTTCTTATATATTTCTTCTTTAATCTTTACATCAACTTTGTAATGTGGTATTATTATCCCCACCTGAGGCTTGTAATGGAGAATTGTTTTGTCCACAACTACCCGGCAGGTTAAATGATGAAGCTGGAGCTCTGACTTGGATGCCTCATAACTAGAAAGTCTGTGATTTTTAGACCTATGGTGTATTTCACCTAGAGTTTCCTGGGACACAGGACTTTCAGTGCTAAAACCAGGACAATCCTGGGCAAACAGGATCTGTTGGCCATTCTAATTTTACAGTGTGTTTACCTGTACCCTAGCTGGAGGAGACCTTTGCTTCCTAGAAAGCTAGGATTATAGCTCAGTGTGTAGTTATGGCTCAGGTTTTAAAAGTACTTCCAGAAAATTTTAATTGTTCAACTATGGAAATGGTCTGTCCTATGTGGCATTGAGCATCAAGTTCCTGGATGTAATTGAACAGATGCTGCAATACTACTTGTCAGAGTTGTGGAGGACGAGAATTCTCTTTTGGGCTTATTGTTGGTAAAGACCATTTCCACAATCCCTTTCACCTCCATTGTTCTGTGATTCAGACAAATAGTGCTCTGTGCTTGGACCCTGACGTAATTCCTTAGGCTCTTTATCCACAGTTGAGAGCACACTTGTGTGGCTGGTTTGAGATGGTGTCTCAAGAAACCTGGACCATGAACTCGTCTTGCTTCCTGTGGTCATGGCCTGCTGAATGCAGCCAAAAGCCTGTGTATAAATGTTCTGACATCTTTGCCCTCAGAGCACACATGCTTTGCATTTTCAACCCAAAGCCCTTCCAAGAAAGGTCCAGACACCAATTCATTATGTATAGGTCATTGATATGTTTATTCATTTAAAAATCATTTCAAAGAGGGAAACAAAACAGGTCTCAGTCCATCCTTTGGAATGCACTCATCACTGAAATCTTATTTCTTCAGGAGTCCTTAAGGGACTCGTGGCTGAGTATCTGGGAGCCTATTAATATTCTGAGGATCTTTTCTGGACCCTTGAAATTAGCCCTGTGTCTGTGTAGCGTTGCCTTGGAAAGCCTTCTTTCTTTCTGTATTTTTTTTGTAGCCCACACTGGTGTAAAACTGACATAGAATGAGCAAAGGGGTCATCATAGCATGTTTGTCCCACACACATGAGGACATCCTTGGTGACTCTGTGCTGTTACCTAGAGAGCGCATGGAGCATTCAGAGTGTATCTTCCAGGGCAAGACCTTTGTCGCTCAGAGGGTTTCTCTTGTCAGCTAAAGGTGATGCCCGTTTGTCCCTGACAGTTTTGTGTGGGATGCAGGACAACACAGGTGGCCAACACAGGGAATTCTCAATAGAAAAAATTGAAAACAGAGTAAAAATTTCCAAAGAAAGTATGGTAATCTTAGAAAGTCCACAGTTTATCCCCCATATGTCCTCATTCTATGTATACCTTCTCTATGAGGGCCCAGGCAACAAACACCGGAGCCATTTTTCATTTAAGTCTACCACTGCTCATTTCTATTTTCTTTTTCTTTTGATGCCTAAACAGTGTTTTTCTATTTTTCTTTCTTTCTTTCTTTTGATTTAATCTTTATCATATTTTTTTTCCATTTAGTCCCCTTATGCCCGCCCCCAGCAATCACCACACTATTGTCCATGAGTCCCTTTTCCTTTTTCCTCACCCCCTCCACTCCCTAACCTCCCCTCCACTAGCTGTCATCTGCTTTCCATCTATGAGTCTGTCTCTGTTTTGCTTATTAGTTCAGTTTGTTCATTAGATTCCACATGTGAGTAAAATCATATGGTGTTTGTCTTTCTCTGACTGACTTATTTCACTTAGCATAATGTTCTCTAGGTCCATCCATACTGTGGCAAAAGGTTACATTTTCTTCTTTTTTATGGCTGAGTAGAATTCCATTGTGTAAGTGTCCTATAGTTGTTTTATCCACTCATCTACTGAAAGATACTTGGGCCACTTCCATATCTTGGCTATTGTAAATAATGCTGCAACGAACATAGGAGAGCTCATGTTCTTTTGAATTAGTGTTTTGGGTTCCTTTGGATATATTCCCAGAAGTGGGATGCACTATTGGTGGGAGTGTAGATGGGTGTAGCCACTGTGGAAAGCAGTATGGACATACCTCAAACAGTTAAAAATGGATCTGCCTTTTCATCTACCCTCTTTTTTCCATGAATGTTGTACTGACAGGAAGCATGCAAAAATGTTCTGAAATGGTTAGGGCATTAGTCCAATTCATTTCTGATTATTTCCCAAAAGTATGTTCTGACTGATCAGTTTTGAATGTATTAATAAATGTTTTCACATTTACAATTCCTGGAAATGGAGGAACAGGATGAGAGTTCAGAAGAAATCTCAAAATATGTGAATTGTAGTGTTTAGGAGTCAACATTACCTCAGATATAACATTCTTACTTAAGTGACACACTGAAATCCTAAACCTTCTTTCCAGGGAGCAGGCTGGGAAGACACTGCTTGACGCAACAGGCTATGGAACTGCTGAAATGTGCCCTGAGTTTTGGGAAATATGTGTGTGATGTGTGAAATAGCTGGGACTCTAGGGATAGTGAAGGGCTGGACCAGCGGCGGACCAAGACGTATCCAAGTTTCCTGATTCTGGGACACTCAGTTTCTTGGTACGAAAAATGTGGAAGAGAGTAATTTTCCACAGTTACTATCTACAATTAATTTTCTACAGCTAATGTTCATTGTCTTAACTTGCTGTGTTTGTATATACTATTTGAAACTTTTATTCTTTCATTTGTTTCAAGTGTGTTCATAATTGCTGGTTAAAGCAGTTTTATCACAGAAATTCTAAAATTCTTATCTGATAATCTCTGTCGATTGCCTTTTCTCGTTCAACTTGTGATTTTCCTGGTTCTTGGTAGGAAGAGTGATTTTCACTTGTGTACATAATACCTAAAGGTATTATGTTATGAGACTCTGGATCTTATTTAAATATTCTGTCTTAGCAGGCCTTCTCTGATTCCACACGGGCTGGGGAAGGAGGTCCTGCCTTAATCCTACCAACCGGGCATGGAAGTCCAGTTCCACACTCACCTCTGTTGTGACTACCGAAGGGAAGGGACTCTTTGTTACTTTTGGGGGTCGCCTCTGCTGAAATCACCCTGGCTGAAAGGGGGAGAGGAGGTCTCTTTAGTGCTATCTATTTGACATTGAGGGGAGAGGGGACTTGCTATCTCCAGGCAGTGGTGAAAGTCCTGGCTTTCCCCTCAACCTCAACTGATGCCATCCTAGCAGGTGGCTGGATTATTATGGCAGTAGCAGACTGCTATAATATAATTAGCTTTCATCTTTTCTTTTTTACTAAAAAACTTTCAACATCTACACAAAAGGAGAGAGAAGCATGTAATGAACTCCATATACCCACAATCCAAGCTCAATAGTTGTATTTAATGAGTCCAGTTTTATCTGTCTCCCCATAATTTTTTCTTCTTGCTCATATATTTTTTAGAAAATCACAGATATTTTATTTGGCAATATATATTTCATATGGAATTTTAAAGAACATAGTCTCAATTCCATTATCACTCCTAGCAAAATTAATAACAATTCTGTGATTTTATTTTATATCAATCTTCATTCAGATTTGCATGATTGTGTCAAAAATTTTTTCACAGTTTTTCAAATTTCAGCTCCTATCTTAAAAACAAACAAACAAACAAACAAACAAACAAACAAACAAACAAACAAACAAACACTTTCCTCTTGGTAGTTGCTGCCCATTTTCCTGCCTCCCTCCTTATGATCAAATTCTGTAAAGAAGATGTCTCCACTTACTGTCTCTGGCCCTGGTCAGTTGGCTCAGTTGGTTAGGGCATCGTCCTGTTCACCAAAATGTTGTGGTTTGATTCCTGGTCAGGGCACATACCTAGGGGTGGGTTGATCCTGGGATGCAATCAATTGAGGTTCCTCGCTGACACTGATGTTTCTCTCTTTCTTCCTCTCTCTCTAAAATCCATAAATACATCCTCAGGCAAGGATTAAAAAATAATAATACAATTTAAAAAATGAACTTATTATCTCTAATTTTTCACCTACTGTTTTCTTTTCAACTAACTTTTTTGTTTTTGTAAGTCCACTCAAGGTCACAAATGGCCTCCATTGTCAAATCTAATGGTACTTCTTAAATATTTGCTTAACTCCTGGGCAACTGAGAAAGCTAATTTTTTTCTCCTTTTGGAACACTTTTTTCACTTAGTTTCTAGGATATCATGCTTGTCTTATTTCCTATCTCACTAGCTACTCCTCCCTTTCTTAGTCTCTAATTTTTGGGGTACTCTAGGAAATATTTTATCATCTCCTCTTCAGTGTATGCATGTCTTTCTTAAGTGATATTCAAAATTTATATGTTCATTCTCAACCTTTCCCTGACCTCCAAGCTATATGTCAAACTAGCTGAATATGCATCTCCTCTTGAATATCAAATAGGCATCTTAAACTTAACATTTCCAAATCAAGACTCCAGATAAGACTGTGCTCCTCCCTTAATCTTCATTTCAGTAAATGGCACAACAATAGTTGAGAGAGAGAGAGAGAGAGAGAGAGGAGAGAGAGAGAGAGAGAGGAGAGAGAGAGAGAGAGAGAGAGATTATTTAACTTGACACTTCAAAGAAAAGTTGTCAGGAAGACCTCTTTGAAGAGGTGACTTTTGAGGAGAAATCAGAATAATGAGAGGGATCCATCAGGAGCCAGCTCAGGTTATAAAACACAAAAGACAGGAAGAGAGAGTGGGAGAAAGAGAGGAAGAGAGAGAAACAGATATATCTAGAAGTTATTCTTTATTGGCTTACCCCCACATCCATCTATCAACAAATCCTTTAGGTTCTATCTTCAGAACAATTCTGGGATCTGACCTGTTTTTATTACTTTCCTCACTACCTTTTCTCAAGTCCCTCTCATTTTTCATGACTACTATAATATTTTTCCAAGTAGTCTTCCACTGGAATGTAATCTCTATCAGAACAGAGATCTGTTTTGTTTACTGATGTACCCCCTGCACTTGTACCAAAGCCTGGTGGATAGTGATGCTCAGTAAATTATTATTATTATTTTATATTAGATCTTTTTATTGATTGATTGATTGATTGATTGTTGTTCAGTTACAGTTGTACTGTCTTTTCCCATTGCTCACCTGTACAGTAAATTATTATTGAATTAATAAAGAATCTCTCTACTTTCATTGGCCAGAATGATCTTCCAGTGAAGTTAAGGCACTTCTGCTCAATAAATACCCTATCATGGTTCTCTGTCACACGTTCAATTAAAATCTGATTCTAAACTTACACAGCCTGGCCCCTGCTTATCTCCCCAACTCATGTCCAACCACCTTTACGTTTGCTCCCTCTACTCCAGCCACGTTGGTTCCCTTGATGTCCCTTAAATTTTCTACTTTATGGCCACATATGGCTGTTCCTTCTGCCTGGGACATTCTTTGCCCAGATCTTCACCCAGCTGGCTCCTTCTAATCATTGCAGCTTCTGCTCAAATGTTTCCTCTTCAGAGCAGCCTCCCCTGACAGCCTCAGTTTAGAGTGCCAAGTTAACTCATTACTTTCTTTCCTTTCACCATGATTATTTTCACTTCATAGTCCTTATCACCAGAAGATATTCATCAGTTTAACTCTTTATTGTCTATTATATTCAGTAGAATGATAGATCCATGAAGCATTGGTTTATGTAACTCTAACTCAACCAATACCATTGAATTAAGAGATGCATTAATTCAGCAATATAGACTTCTTGCTTTACAGGTGAAGGAATTAAGGACTAGAGAGGTGGAGTTACTTGCCCAAGTCCCTCATTAAGTTCATTGCTGAACAAGAACTTACTGCTATCCTCCAACCTCCAGACACTAATCCCGTTCCCTGCCTGTTGTAAATACAGAGCTTGCTGTGTGTTATGCCATGTCTTTAACAATAATGCAAGCTGGCTGGCACTTCCCAGGATTTCCCAAAGGAGAGAGGAGGAGCAGAACACCTCTGCTGGTTTCTCCTCTGAAATGGAGATTTTACAACATCAGCCGCCATGCCATTGTTGGACAACAATATGTGTCTCAGAGGCAAGGAAAAGTTCCCACACTCCGTGCTTACCAGACGCCCAGCTGGTGAGCTCTGGTCTCGCCATTACTCCTGGGTTCCTTGTTTCTTTTTCCTCCCCCTTTGTTATATTCTCTATTCATGACTGGGGCAAGATGCCATGCTATTCTTTCTCAATTCTCAGTTAGTCTGTTATTAGCTATTCTCCTTGGGTGCCCTATTCATGAAAACCTAACCACCCCCAGTTGCAGTAGGTGAATTCCATGGAAAAGTGTAAGGCACATTTTTCCTGCTTGGTTTGTGCTTTTCCTGTGATTCAGCAATCTTCAGAGGGAGCTCTTCATCATACTATACCATCATGGCTTGTGTCGGCAGGTCCGAGGAGGCTAAGTCCAGTATAAATTTTGTGGACATTCTCAGTGAGTGCTAAAGCTAAATTACAGCAAAGTGAATCTGTTTGATGGGCTTACCAGATCAATCTGTGGTTTTAAGAGACCTAAAAGCAGGAATGTTCTCATGGTAAAAGCAAGTTGGCTCAGAAGGTTAAACATGATGTTTGGGTCACTTTAGGTCATATTTTAATTCTTCTCCAGCTATACCTTCTCCCCTATCCTCCCCACTTCCAATTCTGCCCCCAGTTCTAACACTTTTCTAGGACACCCTGATTTCTGCACATTAGTTTCTCTACTCAATAAGTGAGGCTCCGAGTAATAGCAACCTGATTAAAACCTGTATTGTGCTTTTAGTGATTTTTAGAAGGGAACTGAATCCAGGCAGAGCATCCTTTCATCTGCAGAGCTTAAGTGCAGGATTTTGGGAGGTGGGACTTCAATTTGTTAAACATGTGTTCAACCTTCTTGCCTGTGAAGTCATATACTTTTTTTTCTTACAGTTCAGGAGATATATGTGTGTGGGTATATTCATGCTGTGTTTGTGCGCAAATGAAAGAACTGAACTGAGTCTCAAATGCCTTTGTCAAATCATCAAATAAAGTGGAAACACTATTATTATAGTATTGTGATTAAGAGCATAGAATCTGGGCTTTAGAGTGAGAAAGACCTAGTCTCAAACTCTTGCTGCATATCTTACATGCTTTTTAATTGGGAAGAGTTTACTTTTCCTTTCTGAATTTTGGTTTCCTTATATGCAAGATAAAGTTACCGATAATATCAACCTCAAAGTCAGTGTGAGGGTTAAATAATGATATGCATATAGAAATGTCTAAAATGCTTAGTATAGTTCTATTATATGGTAAGTATTCCATACATATTAGCTATAATTACCAATGCCTAGTGGTAGGCCATAGAATCAGAGATAAACTGGAGTTAGATACTTTCTAATGTATCCCCTTCTCTTTAAAATTTCATCGCTGCTTCCTACTTTTGCCTTATTTCACACCTTCCAAAAAACAAACCTCTCCAGATAATGATATATTAATGGTGGCCCTTTGATGAAAATCTTTTCATCGCTTGGTGGTCTTTTGGGAGACTCTGGCTAAAATGCCTCAGGTTATATTTCTATATTTTACCTCTTAGTTTAAGCTGCTTCTGAGGATATAGGAAGGGAACACGTTGTTGTGTTGGATTTACTCTGTCCCTTCGTCCTTGAAAATGAATACAACTAACCTAAAATGCATGTGATGATCACTAGGAAGAGAAAAAGAAGCATGGAAGAATGGGAGAGGAAAAGAAATGTGGAAATGGTAGTTACCAGCTTGGGCTGAATTTGACTACATGTGACAAATTCTAAACAGCTCAGGCAAGATAAGGCTTTATTTATCTCATGTAGAAAAAGTTTTGAGGAAGGTAGCACGTGGTTAGTATGGCACTTCCAGGCCTTCTAAGACTGGGCTTTTCATATTTTCTTTCTATCATCCTTGGTGTGTGGCTAAGTTCTCTTCATGGTCCACAGTGGCTGCTGCAGTCTTCATGTCCACATTCTTTGGAACATGATAAAATGAGATAAAATACGGGCTGTCCAGTCACATTTTAATTTTAGATAAATAATAAATACTTTTTTAGTGTAAGCATGTCCCAGACTGCATGGGACCTACTATACAGGCACACTTCATTTTACTGCGATTTGTTTTATTGCACTTCACAGTTGTGGTACTTGTTACAAACTGATGGCAAGACTCTCCACCAGCAAAACCACTACTACTCACTTTATTGTAGTGGTGTGGAACCAACCCACAGTATCTCCCAGGTCTGCCTGTACTAAAAAGTTGTTTGTTGTTTATCTGAAATTCAAA
>PVKM010004204.1:0-53336 GCA_004027735.1 Carollia perspicillata
TGTAGTCATCATTCATATCATTAAGGAATCCTGAGTCACGTCCTCCTCAAATCTCAATTTCCCCTTCTCTCATGGTCTGTCTCTAACTCAATTCCAGTGTTCTGATCACTCTGTTCCCCTGGCTTTGTCTTGGAAAGCAAAAAAGGCTACTTTCTACCAGTGCTGAAAAGTACTTTGAGATATTCTTTCCCTTTGGGCATTGAAAATGGGAGAGGAATGGTGTATTCATGGCATTTACCGGGGCAAAGTGGTTTTGCCTTTGAGCTAATTCTGGAGCTATTCCTTTTTTCTCAACTCCTAAACACAATTCCGAATGGACTGGTGCTTTGTAAACCCATGCAAAATGTATGCACATATGTATATTTGTTTTGGAAATTGGAGTGTGGGGAAACCTTCCACTTATCAACATTTATACTGCTTTTTAGTTTCATTAAAAGAGAACAACAACAAATCTACAGAGGCAATAAAAATACCTATCTTAACACTAATCACTATTAACTTCAAGCCCTCTGAGTTTTTAAGATCTGGGAAATCTGGCAGCAGAACCTCATTTTACCTATTGCATACTATGCCAGAAGACGAAATAGTTAGAAGCTAGAGATTGCCAGAAGCATAAAAATACCAGTATTTGTAAAAACCTGCAGTAGTAAAATATTGACAGTCTTCCCAAGTGGAATGTCAATAAAATATTATCAGGTAGAGCCAGCAGAGCCAGATCTGTAGGCACACTGGCTGCTCCACGGTTTTAGACACATGGGACAGGTTACGAAGAAGGATGCAAACTTGTATTTATGGTTCAACTTAGTCTCTGAGCAAGTTTAAAGAATCATATTAAATACATTTTTATATGTGGTAATTCTATTGACTTTCAAAGTATTGTGCTTCCCCCTGGCTGGTGTAGCTCAGTGGATTGAGTGCCGGCCCATGAACCAAAGGGTCGCCGGTTTGATTCCCAGCCAGCGCACATGCCTGGGTTGCAGGCCATATCCCCAATGGGGGCATGTAAGAGGCAACCACACACTGATGTTTCTCTCCCTCTCTTTCTCCTTCCCTTCCCCTCTCTAAAAATAAATAAATAAACTTTAAAAAAAATATCAAACTTTCCAATTAATGATAAAAATATACTCTTTTCTCAAAAGATTTTATTTATTTATTTTTAGAGAGATGGAGAAGGGAGGGAGAATGAGAGGGAGTGAAACATCAGTGTGTGGTTGCCTCTAGCACACCCCATACTGGGGGTATGGCCTGCAACCCAGACATGTGCGCTGGCTGGGAATCAAACCAGTGATGCTTTGGTTTGCAGGCTTGTGCTCAATCCACTGAGCTACACCAGCCAGGACTGAAAAATATACTCTTTTAAGCAATAGAATTCCTCAGATGTCTGGACTTAAAAGGTAAAAGAAAGATCAGTAATATTGTCTTCAAGTAAAATGTATACAGTATATAAAGACTTTTTATTGATTTATTGGGGTGATACTGGTTCACAAAACCATACAGGTTTGAAGTGTACAACTCAACAAAACACCTGCGCACTGCACGTGTGCCCATCTCCCCAAGAAAAATCTCTTTCCATTCTCATTACCCACTCCCCCACTTTGCCCACCTCCACCTAATCCCACCCCGCTTTCTCTCTGGCTATCACCACTCTGTTGTTTGCGTCTATGTATTACGTATCTGTGTTTTTTGGCTAATCCCTTCCCCTTTTTTCATCCAGTCCCCCCATCTCCCTCCTCTCTAATAGCTGTCAGTCTGTTCCATGTACCCACACCTTTGTTTCTGTTTTGTTCATCAGTTTACTTTGTTTATTAGATTCCACATATAAGTGAGATCATATGGTGTTTGTCTTTATGTGACTTCCTTATCTGACTTAGCACACTACTCTCCGGGTCCATCCATGCTGTCACAGAAGGTAAGACTTCTTCCTGTTTTATAGCCATATAGGATCCCATTGTGTAAGGGCACCTCAGTTTTGTTATTCACTCATCTGGAGTGACACTGGGGGACACTGGACTGTTTCATTCACTGAGGGACACTGGGCTGTTTTCAGATATTGGCTATTGTCGATTATGCTGCTATGAACATAGGGGTGCATATATTCTTTCTAATTAGTGTTTGAGTTCCTTAGGGTATATTCCCAGAAGTGGGATTGCTGGGTCAAAAGGCAGATCCACTTTTAATTTTTTGATGCAACTCCACACTGCTTTCCCCAGTGGCTGCACCAGTCTGCATTGCCATCAATCAATCATTCATGAAGATTCCCTTTTCTCGCATCCCCACTGACACTTGTTGTTTGTTGATTTATTGATGATAGGAATTTTGACAGGTATGAGGTGATATCTCATGTGGTTTTAATCTGTATGTACCATATTTTTGGACTATAAGACGCAGGGGTTTTTTTTACCACATTTTTTGCTTCAATTTTTTTTCCTATTTTCCTCCTCTAAAACCTAAGTGTGTCTTACGGTGTGGACCCCAGATGTACCTAGGTTTTAGAGGAGGAAAATAGGGGAGAAATTTTGATGCCAAAAATGTGTTAAAAAAGTGTGTCTTATGGTCTGAAAGACATGGTACATGAAGACTTTTCACAAATCAATTGGATAAAAACCAATGTGAACACAGAGCAAAGGAGTATGTTAGATCATTCGAGTGCCTAGTATGTGCTGGGCTCTTTGCTGCTTACTTTATACGTATTAGGTCCTTTAATATTCACAAAAAAATTTAACACAGGTAATACCACCCTGCATTACAAAGGAGGAAATTGAGGACCATAGGATAAGTCATTTGCACTACATGCGCATGTGGGATTTGAACCCATATCTGTCCATCTTACAGGTGCCTCCTTTGTTTTCCATGCTCTGGAAATATTGATTGAAAAGACAATTAATTCTCTTTACTTTCCTTGTTCCCTAGCTCAGCACCTACAGGAGACTCCTGCTTTGGATATTTTTTAGCAGCATTTTTTTTAGATTAACAGAGAGTTGGAGGCTCTGACTCTCCTCTGTCAGGGAACAGTATGTTTGATGTAGTGTTATCTGCACCCAATTTGAGATGGTTTTCTTTCTCCTAGATATATTGCCCCAGATTCTAGCAAACACTGTCTCTTTTGATTTCAAGTCTGATTTTTGCTTCCTCATAATAGGCCCTTCTGGTACAGACATCTGTGGTCTAGCATATGAAAGACTCTCACAAAAGGTGTGTGGAGAAGGGTTTAATGGCCCCTTGGCATGGTCTCCTTCTAAATGCCTGAGCGGGAAGGCAAGATCAGGGCACATGTGTCCCAACAGTGGTCACACAGCTGGTTAGTGGCTGAACGAGGATTTTAACTCAGGTCTGTCTGACTTCAATCTCTCATTCTCTTTTACCATTTCTTAATGAGTAGAATTCAGTATTAGTCTTTGCTGTATCTTCCTCATTATCTGCTACAGGTTTGATTATATGATATTATCTAAATAATATCATTTAAATAACATTTTTAAAAGCATCTGAATTATTAACTGACTCAAAATAGAAAGCTTAAATCGTTCAGAAGGAATGGGGGAAGGATATAACACGTACAAAGGCACAAATATATATATGAAGGAATAGTGTGTACAGGAGATTTTCCCTTTGAAGACCTGGCTTGCACCCTCATGTATAGTACTCTTCACCATCAGCTTTCCATTCAGAATAACAAGTATGAACCCGCCTTCTTACCTAGGTTATCAGCATGCTCTGTGTTTCGCACCTGTGTGGCCCAGCGGCCAGCACAACGTAGACCTTCTAACTGTGGAGTTATAAACCCATGCCAAAGCTGGGGCTGTGCACATTGGTTCTTCTGAAGCTGGTGGCAGGAGTGTGTATTGTACTTAGGAGTCTGAGAGATTCCCCAGTATTTAGTTGTTCATCTGTGAAATAGGGGCCCCATAATACTGTGCTGAGAAGCTGGAAGAACTAAAAGTTAAGTTGTCATGATATGGCTGAAATGAAACAAATTTAGGGGACCCTGCCATCCCCCCTTCTTTTGCTCTAAATTGTCCTCCCTCAGCACCTGGGCAAGGACCACATGCCCATCCTCCCTGCAGTTCCTTGCAATCCCGTTCATCTCCCAAGCTGTGTCTGCATTTGACACCAAGGAAAGGGCTATTAAGTGTTTATTCCGCCTTCCACCCCTACCCCCCAGCACCTGTGCTGTGTCTGACTCTCACTTGATTTGGACAGAGATGCTTCCTGCCTTCCACTTAGCAACGACCCTCATAAGTAAGTCACACAAGCTGCTTTCTTTCTCCAGAGTCCTTGCTGGAGCCATTCACCCCAAATCATACCTGGGGGTGCTTTTTTGCTCTTTAAACTAACTCAGTCTGTTATTCCAAGTAACCATTTCTGTTGAACTCCATCAACCCTACAAAATAGGGCCAGAGGGTGCTGGCAAAACAGCAGATTTCTTTCGCAGAAATTGAAGTGACTTAATGCATTGCTGACTGGTGGCTGCTCCAGGAGGTGCCTTTGTAATAGGAGCTGCTTGATCCCTTTTCTCTCCAAAGAAAAGAAATTCAATATGTTTATAGTTCTAGCACCTTCAGAATACTGAACACTTTATATTAACTTCTAACTTCACAGAGATATTACAGTGAATAAATGAATATGGGTGTGCATGTATACATGTATGTGTATATATGTGTATATATAATATATATTCATATGTGAAAAAATACTCTTCCTGTGTGAGCCATCCAGCATACCTCCTACATAACAGCAGACATGTCTGATGTTATTTTAATATTATTGCCCCAGATTTGAATTTTAAATAAATATCCTCACTACCAGGCAGGACAATAAGCTGCCAAGACTGTTTCTCTAATCAACAGAATAGAATTTCTATGTCCAGATGACTGTGGTGCATCTATCTCAAAGGGATCCCTTTCACAGGCAGCATATTTAATGCAGAAGTTTCACCTTAGTCCATACTCTATCGGAACTCCCCCTAGGAAACCTGTGGCATACAATATGATACATTTTTAAAATAATGCAAAGTCTAGACTTAAGAAAATTAAATAGTAAATACAATGTTCCTACAGATGAAAGCAATCAGCAGAAGAAATAAATAAAACCATAAATATTGATAATTGCATATAGACAGCACGGTTTTTCAATTCTTGAGGACTTAAGAAAAATACCCATCTGTGGGTTCACATGAGCAAGGCTTTGGGGGACCTTTCTGTGTGCAGATATTCTTTGTGGGCGTTTCATTCCTCACTCCTGCCCTCGGTTGGACCTGCCATCTCTGTGCCCGGAGATACTTAGGGTTTTAGCCGGACACACTCTGGGACTGCAGCCCTCAGCCTGTCTCCAAACTTGCCCTTTGTTCCGCCCCCTTTCTGCATTCAACACTTGCTTCTGCCTTCCCTCATTCATAGATTTGTGGAATTTCTTCATCTGTCGATGTCCTGTTATCTATTCTGTCATTGTAGTTTCATCTCGAATGATAACTGTATACCCTGGTCTGCCGTGTCTTCCAATCCAAAAGGCAGGCAAAGTACGAGCACACACATTTCTCTCTGCACAACCCTGAACTTAGGTTTTATGCAGCAGTGGGGTGGAAGTCAGAATGCTGAGACAAACAGCAAATCTGCGACTTTTAGATTAAATATAGTTAATCTCAGGCAACATACTTAATCTTCCAGCACTACTTCCTCATATGTATCATGAGCAGCCTGAATTACATGATCTCTGAAGTTTTTGTAGCCTTAAGAGTCCATGATTTTTTAGTTCTTCATATTATGTTTGTTGTGTAAAAATATATGGAAGCAATTCTCTCTATAATGCCACTACATCACGAGGCTCTAGGAGGCAGGTCCTTTTTCTTCTGTAAATCTAATGCCTGCGTTAGTGTTTGTACATAGGTCTTTTTCAAATACTTGTTAAATGAGCAAAAAAATATAATATTCTAACATTTATAGTTTATATAATTGTATACAGTTGACATGATTAACAGACACTCATATGCCTTTAATATTGAGAAATTCTTCCTGTTAGATAACTGCGAATACAGTGGAAAATTATGACATCTGTCCTTACTAAGCATTCTAGCTGAAAAAAGGCCCCAGAAAAACACATGTGCTCCTGGGCACACACACCCTGGATGGAGCGTATGGAGGCCAATATGCTGTAAAAGAAAGAGCATTCACTTTGGAGTCGGAAAAACCTCAGGGTGAACTTGTACCTTGCTCCTTAGCTCCTCTGTCCGCTTGGGAAGTCTGCTTGGCTTCTGTGGGTTTCTTTTATAAAACTGGAGATAATACCTCTGTTTGAGAAGAGTTATGAGGATTCGATTATACAATATATGCAAACAACCTCATACCTTGTAGGTGCTCAAAAATTGCAACTATCATTATTAATGTTGTGGGCGATGTACGCATGGATGGGGAAATGGACTAGCTTAAGTGGTTAGGAAGAAATACCTGGTTGATCTTGAATGGAATCTTGAAAGATGAGGAGAAATAAGTTAGCCAGGAAAAAGCAGGCAATTCCTCCCAGGCAGAGGGAACAGTCAGTGCCTGTGCTTTGGGAGGTCATAGGTTTTCACGGCAAGCCGCTCTATTTGGCTGCCGCAAAGTAAAAGCTACACGCTGTGGTTAGTCAGAGGCGGGGGGAGGGGGGAGGGAGGGAAGGGGCTCCTCTGCTGGTGCCTTTTTCCTTTCTAATCACCAACAATATTTCATTTGAGAGAAACAGAAGGTCATAGCCTTTTCAAACTTTGAAAACTGTTGGCTGGTAAGAGAAAACAAAGCTGTTACTGAGTCTTCGGTTCAGTGTTTTTCCAGTTAGTTACATGAGAGCTAATTAGGGAGAAATCTTTCCTTGAAGTGGTGGTGTCTGCTTTGTGTGAGCACTGCAACCTTCGGCTTGCAGACAGCACAAATGGCCAGGGGGCCCTCTGTATTTCCTGGGAAGTAACCCGTGTCTCCATTGTCCTTTCGGTTTCAGTATCAGTCTGATGGTACAGTAGTTAATTCCACCTTTCAGGGAACCAATGCTTTGGACAAGGGTATGAGAAGTTGGTTCTAATACATCACATCAAAGATAAAATAATCCCTGATGTAAATCAAGCCTCAGCTCTCCTCCTTCCCTCATAGCAGTGCTAACTAAGCCTGGTTTCTTGTGTGATTCCAGGAGTGAGAAAGAGGCAGGTAGGGAAGTCTCTTCTAAACACCTTGCTCTTGAAGGTTTACCAGAAAAGCAATTGAGGAAGAAGGAAGGGTGAAGAATAGTGTATAAATGATGCTTTTACATATACAATCTGACTCACTCTTCCCAACTTGCCTTCACAGTATACATTACTATCCTTATTCTACAATGAGAGAACTGAGGCTCAGAGAGGTTAAGTAATGTGTCCAAGGTCACACAGAGAGTGGTGGGACTGGGATCTAAGCCTAAGTTTGTCTGGCTCAAAGCTGGTGTTATTTTCATTGTCACAGTGTTTGTTCCTTTTCCTGGCTCTTTGCAACGACTGGGTTTCATCAATTGCAAGACACGTTATTTTTCACACTATGAGCATATCTGAAAAGGGTACACATAGTGTGTTACAATTGCTCTTAGCAAGAAGAATTGTAACTATGTGTCACGGCTTCCGTGTGCATAAACTGGGCTGTTTTCTTAGAGGAATGATTTGATAACTGCAGTCACTCGATGCTTTTACCAACAAACCAGTAAAGAACATTTGAAAAAGAAATAAAGTCCTAGATGTTTTCAAAAACCCTTCCTTTTATACATGGTAAAATCAAGAAATCACCACCACTAAAACATACAATGAGGATCTGGGGCTTGGGAGAAAATCTCAAAGAAAGCATTAGAGCACTTTTTAGAAATGCCCTGGATAGAGCAAGGGAGAATATTTATAGAAAAGAACCAACTAGAAGATCCTTAGACCAAAGTTGTACAGAATAGTCCAACTGGTTTTGCTTACATTGTTATTATATTTTTGCTTGTATTATTATTTTGCTGATATTTTCTTACTATGTAAGATTGGTATATGATAAAAATCTGTGTTCAAATTGCTCCATATAAACTGAGGGTCCATTTACGAATTCGTTCTCCCTGTCAGCCAGATGTGAGTTTCGAAGAGCAAGGTCTAGCCATCACAAGACTAGTGTTTTTGAGATCCTGTGGTCTTTCAAGTACTATTATTTTATAGGGTCTATTATATCTGTTAATCCCAACACCAATCTTATCAAGTAGTTATTATTTTCCTGATTTCACAGGAGAGGAGAGGAGGCTTCAAGAGGTTATATAAAATGCTCAAGTTCATACCACTAGGAAAAGACAGGGTTTTACACCAGGATTTTCAGACTACATAATCTAGCTGTTAAACATAACACTGTGTCACTTTTCAAATACTTTCTGTATGTGACACCAGGGGTACAGTACTCTGCAGAGCATATGACAGGCACTAGTCAGTTTCTGGCAAGTTAAATAGCAAATTTCTCTTCAGGCCACTGAAAAAGGAGGAAGGCGGGACAACCCAGAGCAACAGTAGACGACCAGCTGAAGCCTCCCAGCCTTTTCCTGGATTGGCACAGCGCGTCATGTGCTCTTGGGAGTCAAACACCCCCAGGGGTGAAGCTCAGATCCATCAGGCACTGACTACAAGAACTGGAAAGCTATTTAGCCTCTCAGGGTCTCATTTTCATGTAACAGGGGGTGGCCATTGCAAACCTTCTGGGATTTTGTTTACTTTAAAGGAGAAAATGAATGTGATTTTGTCACGCTTAGCCGATTTCCTAGCACAAGGGCATCCACAAGAAGACAGTTCTTGTTTCCTATTTCATGGGGTTAGTTTTGGGCTTAGTATCTCAGTCTAACTGTGCAATTAGGCCTTTTCTTCAAAAAAGGTGAACTGGCTAAGGAAAATTGTTTTCTATTCCCTCTGCTCCCAAATTGGGTGGCATGTATAACTTTTCATTTAGTCAGCCCATACTCATTAAGCACAGTGATACGCCACACGTGTACCAGGCATCCATGTAAAACAAAATAAAAAGCAAGAGCTTTAGCATCAGGATGCCCTGGCTCCATCACTTGATATAATCTTCGACGATCTTCTGATCTGTCTGAACCTCACCTTATTTATACAAAGCGAGTAACAGAATCTGCTTTGCCCTTGGAAGGAATTAGTATAATAGCCTTGGGTAGAATCGAACTGCTTGACTAGTTGCAAACCCACTGACGGTGTGCTGGTAAATGCTCTCCAGGGGATAAAAACATTCCCGGATGTAGCATTTAATAATTCCCATGGTGTAAAACCTTCCAGGCAGCTTCCACCCACCGCTGACAGCCACCCTGTGGTATTCCATGTAAAAGTAACATATCCACAAATTCCAGGAATGTGTTTATGGATATCTTTGGGAGACCATTTTTCTGCCTGCCACACATGGCTGCCATTTCTTAAGCTTTCTTCACATTACTTTATTTTCTCAACATCACCGTTATGCAAAGGAGGTGAGTGTGGCTCAGAGAGGTGAACTTGCCAGAGGTGAACTGGCCAGCAAGTGTCGAACAAAGATTAGAATCTACATCATCTAATTCCCATGTCTGTATTCTTATCCACCTCCTTCTGCTGTCAAGAATTCAGTCAACCCATTCCCTGGTTAACAGAGAATTTCCATGGCAACAGTTGGGTTGCCGTGGTGGTGATGGAGGGGCATTCATTCTCAGAGATGCACGGAGGGGTCTAGAGTGGAGGCTGAACATAGAAGTTGCTCTGAGTGGCGTATCCTGTCAGTGATGGCCCTTGCAGTGACCAGGGCCGAAGCCACCAAGGGTGTTTCTAGGCCTCAGCCAGGCTGATTTTGTGAAGCTTTGCCCATTGTGGTCACATGCAGAATTTTTTAAAATGTAAAAAATGAATCAGTGAAAATTAAATGAATCCTTTCCCAATAGCTGTGTTGGACTCGAAGTGGTCTTTCATTACAGAGCAATGAAAATAGGGAAAATAGAGTAAATTCCACCTTAATCTCAGCCAGATTTATTGTCATCTTGGAGAGAGAGGAAAAGCTCACAAAAGCCATGCCTCACAGAGCTATTTTCTGAAAAATAACTCAAAGACTCCTTAGGAAAATAGGTTAATTTTGTTTCCATGGGAATGGTCCTCAATGCTGAAGTCTGTGGCTGACAGGAAAAAGTCACCACAGACTGACCAAAATGAGTGCCGTACAGAGACAGCCACTGCAGGCACTTCTTGTTTCATCGTCACACCCGGTCCTGATTGTTCTTTCACATTTTGGACCTCTCCTCCTGATATATTTTGAAAATATGAATGCTCTTATTCAGTTTGTATCCACATAATTTAGCATGGTGTCTAACCAAAAGTAAGTACTTCATAAATGTTGGCAGAAGGCAATCAAATATTACCTTGCCCCTGTAGAGTGGTTCTTCATATGCAGCCTGGAAAATGGCAGCCCTAGAATCCTTTGAAGCGATCTTATAAACATAGTTCCTTGTATTCATCAAAAAGATTCTCAAGTATGAGATCTGTGATGGGGCCCAGACACTTGAATTTTTATAAAGCCACGTAGGGAATTCTGAAATGCACCCAAGTTTTAGAAGCATACCTACCCTTGTACACAAATTAATAAACAACATGCTTGACTCACAGTTTCCAAAAGCCAAGCCCTGCTTAACATCCCCTATGAAAAGCATAGGGAGAACTTCTTTCACTGTTTAGGGTCTGCTGTGTGTGCCCCAAATGGGGCCAGTAGATGTCGGGGTTACTGGAATGACAGGTCCTATCCCCACGAGACATCGAATTGTATTAGAAAACAGAGGATGTCTTTAAAATGCATGTCTGTCTGGGATAGTTTGTGGGGCTGGTGGGGAATTGAGAAAACTTCTTCTGGTACCATGTTGAAAAGGGAGATAGGAGAGGCATTGACTTGGGTCAGGGACCATGGAAACTTACGGCAGCGAAGATGGCACGGGTTGCCACTGCAGGGGATGCCGCCTGCCCAGACACTGGCCGGCTCTTTGCACGTTGAGCAGCAGTGTCCTTGCCGTGGACTTGGAGGCATGAGCATCGAAGTGAGCACCATTTGCAAGGTTTGGCTGTTATGCGTTTAGCAGGAGCAAAAACATGGTTCTGGCTTTGGGTATTAAAGTAACAGGAATGTAACCACAAGCCAGAGCGACTAATTTTTCTGGGGGGATACAAAGAAAAAAATATCACTTGGTAGGTAACAGTTGATGGAGCTCATAAGAGACAACCCCTTAACAATTCTCAAGTACCTGGAATGAGAGAAACAATTGTGTTATTATTATAGTTCTATTTGTATTCATTGTAACGATAACAATAGACAGCCTGTCTGGACCACTGGGAGCAGGCTGGGGGTGGGGAGCAGGAGGGACCACAGGGGGAGATAGGGGTAGGCCAGTGGGAGCTCCTTGTGCACTGAGCCACGCTCCTTGGGGACAGGGGTCAGAGGTTCGAGTACTAAGGGCATGGTATGCTGCAAAGAATGCCTTTGCAAACTGCCCAGGGCCATGGTGAGGATATTGAGCTTACTAATGCTAGGTTGCACTCCTGCAGGTCCTTGAGGCCGCCCCCCCACCCCCTGAGTCCTTGTGGACACTCTGCCCCTGGTGTGGAGGTCCTTCCCCTCGCTACAGATGCCCTGTCCCTCCCACTGAGGCTGCCCCTGGCACTACTTGAGAGGCCATGTGGGGTTTCCATGGTCCCTTTACTTAGGCCTTTGGTTCAGTCACTCTCTGTCAGTGGGCCCTGAGTGTGGGCAATTCACCGAATACTGGGACTAAGGCATGCAAAGCACGAAGGTGACAGAGCACCATGAGAGTCTCTCCCATTGGCCATGATGGTGGCAGGGGGAGGTCCTTACACTGAGCACATGCTAGGCTAGCAAGATAATTGGATAAGAGGAAAAAGCCCTCCTACCCCCTTCCAGCACCAGATTTGCGTCGGGACCAGGGGAAGGCAGATACTTACACAATAGAAGTTAAAATGGCAGCAGGGGGAGGTGCTGACCAAAGAGGCCTGTCCATCTGGCCTGGGAAGAGACAGGATCAGTTGGGAGGTGGACCCAGCCAAAGTGCATAAATGCTCATTCCTAGAAAGCACCTGACCCTTCCCCAAAAAAGCAAATGTAGTCCAAGAGGAACAAAGAAATGCACTGTGGCTTGTTGCTCCCTTCTCGGGACCTGAGCTGAAACAGTGCACTGGCCTGTCTTCTCCATGGGCCAGGTGCCCTTAGCTGTCATGTGGCCCATGGCCCCAAGGAGGGAGTCAGTCTCTGTCTCTGTCTCTGTCTTTCTCTCTCTCCCTCCCTCCCTCCCTCCCTTGCTGACTTGGTGGAGCATTCTCCAGTATGTTTGTCACTCTTTTGCCCAGGAGCATGCTCCTTCCTGGAGCATGTTGCAGGAAGGAGCCTGAAGCCAGACAGCATGTGAGAACAAGCTAAGCTACCTGGATGATCACTTAGCAGCCAACTCACACTCCAAAGGACAGTACTTTAAAATACAGCAGGAGCTCCGGACACTGCCTTTTGTTCTGGTCTTGCTGAGGATAGCTGGACTTTGTCTAAATTTGCAGAGGAGATTAGCTTTGACATGGGGAGTCCCCATTCTCCTAGAATGTTCTGCATTCAAATGAAAAAACTCTTTTTCTTTCCCAACAGCCTCTGCCTCTAGAGTTTGACTTTTGTGGAATTGGGCAGCCGAAACCCTATTTTTGTTTGGTGACAGTGTGGCCAAGGAAACACTGATATAATGAGACAATAAGAATAAGAAATGAGCCCTGGCTGCTGTAGATCAGTGGATTGAGTGTGGGCCTATGAACCAAGGAGTTGCTGGTTCAATTCCCAGTCACAGCACATGCCTGGGTCACAGGCCAGGTCCTCAGTAGGAGGCACATGAGAGGCAACCACACATTGATGTTTCTCTCCCTCTCTTCCTCCTTCCTTTCCCTTCTCTCTAAAATTAAATAAATAAAATCTTTTAAAAAATAGAAAATGAGGATGAACTGAAGAACAGAAAACAATCCTCTATGATATGATGTAGTCTCTAAATTCAGCATGCGTTTATGACCAGAAGAGATGAATAAGTGTAAAAATAATGTAAAACAGATAAAAATAAAGGTAGAAAAATGAAGAGGAGGCAAAGAAGTGTAAGAACTGTCTAGTTAACAACTGGATAAGCATCGGAGACCTTAATATCTTGTCTAGAATGTCTTTTAAGTCAACACTGCATCCATGAAATGTGGCTCACCAAATTTCCTGAGCTCTGAATACGAGTGCAGAGGAGACAGTGGTTTTTCCATTTAGCCTATATTATTCCATTGCTTTAAGCATCTTTTATGTGCTAGGTGTTCTTATGTATTGGGAATACCATTGAAACAAAACAAAGTCCTGGCTTTATTTTTTAGTCAATACTAGTTGATATTTTATTATAAATTCACTATTTTTAATTATCTACAGTATGTATCCCACAGAAAGGTAAGTTTCATGAGGGAAAGGACCTGTTTTGTTCACTCTATTACTAATGCCCTTTTTATCAACTATTATTTTAACTGACAAATAAATGAATAAGCAGGTAAGTGAGTAATATTTGGCAGAAAGTGATTAAACAGGACACTCTGAATTTCTATCATGGGAGATAGTTTTTCAAGCATAAAACAGAAAGAATAGCGTTGCTGCACATATAAGATATATTCTTTCTGTTCCCACACCAAACAGGAAATGACTCTTCTCACTAAAATGAAACATGAATACCTCAGTTTCAAACAGCTTATTAGCTAGCATAATAGTCTAGGAGAAAATGTGGTAAAAATGAACCCCGCAATGTCAATGACAACACAAAAAACTTAACTTCTTTTGCACGTCATAGACCCTTGAGTGACTCTCCAATGAGCTGTGACTCGGAGAGCTAAGTAAGCTCTTTCCACCTGTGGTTCCACGGCCTTGAACTCTTTCTTTTCAAAGCTTCAAAGTGGGGCTAGAGAGAGAAAGGAAAATACGTGTGATATCCTATGGCCAAGACCTTAAATGAGGTATATGACTTTCATCCATATTTCATTTGCACGGCCTCATCACATTGTAAGAGTAGCAGAACGTGTGGTTGTCTTGTGTGCCAAGTTAAATGGTTTGGTGGACACGTGGCATTGTCTCATGCTGCATTTCCAACACCGAATTTAAAGATAAGGAGGGCTGTGGTGTTTCCAGACATAGCCAACAGGTACAGAAAATACAGATGGGAAACAAAATATAGAAATCCTTTAATAATGATCCAATACTCATATAGCAATTAATTAATTCACTGGATACTGTGTATCACTGTTTCAAATCTCACATAGCTTATAGTCTAGAATGGGAAGATAAATGAGCCATTATAATGAAGCAAGATGAGTGCCTTGATAGAGAAGGTCCAGCGCGGTATGGGAGAAATGTAATAATATTTTAAAGTAACAAAAATTACTGTATTTTTAGCATCTACTCTGTATCAGGCACTCTAAAGATATTATTGCATTTATTTTTCACAATGCTAAGAGATTAGACGCTATTATGGTTGTTTTATGGCTTCATAAACTAAGGCTTTGAGAAAATCAGCAACTTGCTCAAGGACATAGAGTAATTTAATATACTTGAGCAACTAAATAAGCAATGCTTAGCCTTGGCAATGAAAGTTTCGAAAACAAGAACTGGTTAGTTTTACTTCAGATTACATCGTGCAGAATGAAAATAATGTAAAACCTCCAGAAGAAAATCCACGTAAGATGAGCTGTAATACAGACTCTTTCGTGACCACACAGACATTCTCACCAGCTCCTTAATGAGGAGGGACTGGAGGTGACAGCAGAACCCACTGGGTACCCCCTTAGCCTGCTGCACATAAATAAACTCAGACTGCCCATCCCAGAGTGCGGGTCCTACCTTTCTAAATAAATCTTTTTGTCCTTCTGTAGTGCCAACTTAAAAAGTGTTCTCAATCACTGCAAAACTTTTTTCCCTTTTCTATTTCTCTCTGTCTCTAATCTATCTTATCTAGCTAGGTAGGTAGCTACCTAGAAGAGAAGCAAAACAAAACAAAATAAAACATAGCAGATGACCTCTTGAAAATGTATCTATTACATTGGGATGTTTTATGCCCAGACAATATGGTTACATATCCACATAAACAAATAAGAAAATATTTGTGAATGCATACAGTCCCTTTCCAAGTAAATGAGGCATTTTATGCTCATTTTAAATAATTTATTTGTTTTAGTGATTGATGTAGGAATTAGCAAACATCACAATTTATATATATGATATTCTTAGTATGAAAGCCATTATCTTTCTATGATAAAAAAAAAGCAAAGCAAAAATAATTAGAGTTCTGTCTAGCTTTATGAATATGACTTGCCTCCTTCCCCAACCCCTCTGTCAGAATTTCAGTTCCTAGGCAATATAAATTTCCCATTGAGGCAAAAAAAAAAATCAATAATTGCTCTGCAAATTAGAGAAGCCGGCTAGAATAGTAGGCTTGGAAATTTTCCATTGTAAAAATGCGGAAATAACAGATTTAACAAGAACGGTAGAATGAGGCGGGGTAATAGTTTCATCCTTGAGCCAAAGTCACATTTTTCTCTCCACAGGATGGATTAAAGATGTGGCTTGAGCAACTTGTTCACCTGGTGAACCCACTGTTTTTGCAGATGTAAGTGGCACGCAGCTGGCGGTAACTGCTGTGATTTGCTTACCCAGATGTGGCGTTACACGACATAAAGAGGAGCTGAAACTGGGGAGTGTGAATGCAATTTTTAGCACAGCCTCGCTGTCAGCAATGGGAATTGCTTTTCTAAAACTCGGAGTATCCTTGATGAAAACATCCTTCGACATGTTCGACATTGCCTTGGGATAAATTCTCCCAAAAACCATGGCACACTTGCTTTTTATTTTGCAGTTTACAACATTTTATTGTCTAGTTTACGGAATGTTGTGAAGCTATTGCTCTGCCCTCTGCTGTTTTCCAAACTGTATAACCATGGTGTTCACAAGTAAGAGACTGAGATCATATAATTCAAATTAAATACTGCTTTGAGCATGTGTTAGGCATTAAAGAGTACAATGGGTAAAGCTGAGGTTTTGGAGACAGGAAAAATGAATCTTGACCCTAGCCCCACTTCCTGCTGCTATGGGATTGGTGGGGGATTTATGTAAATTCTCTCAGGCTCAGGGCTCAGTTCCCTTATATGCAGAATGGGGATAACATAACCCTGACCAGGTAGCTTAATTGATTAGAGCATCATCCTGATACGCCAAGGTTGCTCATTCAATCCCCCGTCAGAGCACATACAAGAATCAACCAATGAATGCATCAGTAAGTGGAACAACAAAAAGATGTTTATCTCCCTCTCTCTCTAAAATCAATGAATAAAAAAAAATTAAAGTCTGTTAACTTACAAAATGGGAATAACAACAGATGCTATTTTTATCATGTCATAAAAATAAGTAATGCATGCAGCGTGTCTGAAACAGAGTTGACATCGTGATATGGAGCTATTATAACAGAGATTAGTCATGCGCCCAAGAAAAGGACAAAGCAAGTGGGCAGTTTGACAGTATAGGGTTGTGTAGCAGGAGGAGAGTCTAATTAGTTGGCTGTTCTTGTGACCTGGATAGTAGAGTGGACTTCACTGAGCATCTCAGCCGTGAGGACACAACTGCTTGAGGAAGTGCACATGCTAGTCAGGGGAGGAGGTGGGTGAGACCGGAAGAAGATGGACTGAGCTATGTATCTATGATCTGTCCAGTTTTTTGTATACATATTTTTATGAAATATACTTAAAATATGTTTTTGGAGAATACTCTATGTTTTCTATTGTAAGACACTAAAACAGATTTAAAATATGTATGAATGTGTTTATGTGTGTGTCTGTATACCATGAACTTCTGGATCAAATTTGAAATCCTAGTACCTACCATGTATTTGGGGATTTGTTGTGTTGCTATAGTCTTTTTTCACATGAAGCCTGACATTTTTCTCAGGCTGGACTAGCCTAGTTCTGATCGCTGTGTAACGTGAGCTGGTGGCGGGAGGCGGGAAGAGCTGGTTGGGAACAGAGCAGCCTGCCTCTCTGGAGCCCAGACGTGCCCAGCTGGCTCCGCAGGCAGCCCGAGTGCACAATGACACGCTTCGGCAAACAGACCGGCCGCAACTCCCATCACATTTGGACCCGCAAGTGAAATCCACTATACATAAAAAGTATTGTCTCAAAATTGTTTGGCTTAATTTTCACGTTTTACATACTAAACCCAGTGTTTGGGATCTAGGTTTAAGTTTGGAACAAATGGGACAGTTTGTACATAAAAGATGGCTATAAAACCATTTTACCGTTTTCCATGATGCAGGATAAAACAAACATAATGCTGTGAATGGAATAAAAAAGCAATTACATAAAATACAGGATTGAACGACTCCACTGTCAATGAAAAATGATAGCTTTCCTTTGATCTGAGCAAAAAGCACAATCATACAGACCATGATGGTCCTTCTGTACACAAACACCCAGACGGAGAAGAAACCCACAGGCTTCTGAGGCTGTCGCTGTCAACCGCCCACTTCCACAGGCTTCTGAGGCTGTTGCTGTCAACCGCCCACTTCCCTTCCGATTCCCAGCTCCGGATTTCAGGTCCCAGACCTGGCTCCGGCAGAGGACAGGAGCGATCGTGTGGTGTCTTTGCTTGAGTTATCATCCTCCTGCTGCAGTTTATGTGGGCATCTTTTTAAATGCTGAATGTCATTAGGAAATATAAGTAGGATGCTATCACAGCTTAGAAACACTCTGCCCCCCAGAAAAACAAGAATAAAGAAACGAGAATGGCCAGAAAAGCCAGAGGAGCCGAGGCCCACAGAAAAATGATGGCGCCCCGGTGATAACAGGAGTACCGACACTGAAATGATGTTTAGTTTAATTTCACAAAAGGCATTTTAAAAATTGAATCAAAAACCAAAGTGAGCACAACTGGCTGCATCATAAATGAAAGGCCTATCCACATCTGGTTTCAAGCTGTTCAGTAGTCCCCTGAATGGCAATGTTTCTGAGCCATTCTCACCGGTGATTCATGGCAGACGATGTTCGTATGTCAGACATCTGGGCGTATACAGATTTTTTTCCCCAGACTGTAAAAGCCTTTGTGAGGAAGTACAGTAAATAGCTCCACAGAAATCTTTTCTTCTTGAGGAGACACTCATACCAAAATATTTATCGTGAGCATGGGAACAATAAAATCAGTCCCAAATGAGTATTTACTTTAAAAGGCTAAATAATATCATGGCTAATCTAAAGTTATTAATTTTAATGGCTGGTGATGCTGAGCATCCTTTCATAGTTCTCTGGGCCCTCTGTATGCCTTCCTTGTAGAAATGTCTCTTCAGGTCCTTTGCCCAGTTTTTAATTAAAACCACAATGAGATACCACTTCACACCAGTCAGAATAGCCATCATAAACAGATCGACAAACAAGAAGTGCTGGAAAGGTTGTGGAGAAAAGGAAACCTTAGTGCACTGTTGGTGGGAATGCAGACTGGTACAACCACTGTGGAAAACAGTATGGAATTTCCTCTGAAAAATAAAAATGGAACTGCCTATTGACCTGGCAATTCCCCTGCTGGAACTATACCCTAAGAATCCTGAAACACCAATTCAAAAAGACCTATGCACCCCAATGTTCACTGCAGCACAATTTACAATAGCCAAGTGTTGGAAGCAACCTAAGTGCCCATCAGTAAATGAGTGGATCAAAAAACTGTGGTACATTTACATGATGGAATTCTACACAGCAGAAAGAAAGAAGGAGCTCCTACCCTTTGCGACAGCATGGATGGAACTGGAGAGCATTATGCTAAGTGAAAGAAGCCAAATACCATATGATCTCACCTATAAGTGGAACCTAATCAAGAAAACAAACAAGCAAGCAAAATAGAAACAAAAACATTGAAATAAAGAACAAACTGACAGTAACCAGTAACCAGAGGGGAGGTGGGAGGGGATAATAGGGGGAAAAGGGGGAAGGATTGTCAAGGAACATGTATAAAGGACACATGGACAAAACCAAAGCGGGGTAGGATCGAGGGTGGGAGGTAGGGATGGCTGGGGTTGGGGGGAGTGGTGGGAGAAAAATGGAAATGACCGTACTTGAACAATAATACAAAATAAAGTTATTAATTTTAGAATGGCCTGACTTTTTTCAGGTATTATTAAGATGAAAAACTTTATTTCATTTCAAGAGAAGCAAAACATAATTTTTTTTTGCTAAAATTATAATGGACAGCATTTTCTGACAATTACCATATTATGTAATAGTAACCTTTTTAACAGTATTAGTTTGGCCCAGTTGCCTTTCACTTGGTACCAGGCATCGCTTCTATGAAATCAATAGTAGACGCGTCCCGCACATCTCCCTCACTGATGCACATCAAAGAGATAGGTGCCCAGGAATGCGGCCAACCAGGTGGGCCGTGTTGCATAGATCGGAAGGTTGTGAGTCATGGACTATGTCTTAAGGAAGCCTAACAGAATTCAAATGAACAACTTTGATGTCCTTAGAGATACCCTTGAATGTACTCCAATGTTTTTTCAGGAAATACTTTACAAATACTTGAACTCAACAAAAATCAATGGAAACAGCAAGAAATAAATACCCAGCATATAATTTATAATGATTGCACGCTAACACTGCTGCTGTAATATGCCTGATAACAAAAAAATCATTGCATTTTTCAAGGGGAGTCGATACTTCTGTTACTGCAGACCTGGTTACAGAAGCTCTGCGGCAGAGGGAGCAGGGCACTCGTTTGGGGTGAGTGTTCAGGGCTCTCATTCAGCCTCTGAACCTCTGTTTGCCAAGTGACTGTGAATGGTCATTTAACTTCTTCAAATCTCTGTTTTGTGATGATTAAGTTTACGGTGATGATACTCGGCACATGACTGTTAGGTTAAATGAGATAATGTGTGTTAAATGCTTATCCCAGTGCCTGAAGCATAATAAAGGATCTAAAGCATAGTAGCTGACCTTGCAATTTGATCGGTGAAAGCAAATGATCATGCAGCAGAGAACAGTAAAGGACAGTTTGCCACAAAAACATAGGCAATAATCAGTGACATTTAAAATGGTTGATTTTATGGTTTTACTTACTGAAGAGTAAGGACAGGGGAGGGCCATGGAAAAACCGAATCAAGAAGCGAGGTCTCAGCTGGAAACTGACTCCAATCTGTTCCCAGTGGGAAGCTCTGGAGCACGCCCTTAGTCTCAGCTTAGGGCAGTGGGGTAACCTTTGCCACCCCCCACCTTACTATAGGGATCCAGAGACTGGGACTGGGATGAGCAGCTTTCCTGCCCCTGAGGGGCAGTTCTTGTGAGAAGGAGGCAGTAACTGCAGCAGCTGGGGTGGTGCACTAGCAGGTGAGCAGAGCACCAGCAACGGTGGTTCTGTGACTGCCATCCTTCCTCTGTAGGGTCTGCTCTGCAGCAGAGAAGCCCTCCCTCTGCACAAAGTGTTTGGCCTCACTGTGTGCCTACCCTCCAACTTAACCTTGCCCTTCCCTTTCCTCCCTTCCATGATCTGCCTCATTCTATAATTTCTGTTGTTATAGTCTCTGTCCCATAATGCTCTACATTTCCAGACAGTTCAGGTCAGACTTGTCATTTCCATGACATAGCTGCTGCCGTGGGTTTCAGCACTTTTGTCCATAACCATGGACTGTTCTGTCCCTTAAAGCGTGGGGCACTGCAGTGTGTACTGGGCAGGGCCTGGGGTAGAGTGATGTAACCTGGGTTTGAAACTCATCTCTGCCATTTACTTGCTCAGTGAACTGAGCTCTGAGTCTCATTTTCTTCATCTGTAAAATAGAAATTAATAAGGTCACCTACTTTTTAGGAATCTGGGAAAATTCAGTGGGCTAATACAGTTGAAGCACTTAGAACAGTATCTGATACAGGGTAAGCACTAGCTAAATATTCAGTATTCATAGTCATAATGTATAGAGGCTGCCCTTGTTAGAATCAGATTCTCTATTAATTATGTTTTTACTTCTCCAGTTATTGCTCTATCTCCTAATTGCATTGCCCATATTTGTACAATTTTTGATATCCTTCGGGTTCATTACTTTATAAATGTGAGGAAGCTTGACCAATGTCTTTGGCCTACAAACAATTTCCAGAAAAGCCTTCAGGGTGTTTTGTGTGACTATACAAAAGTGGTTGGATTTTAGTGAGGTGATTGGTAACCTTTAGACCAAGTGGGTTCCTAGAGGGGCTCTTCCCCATTGCAGTGAAGCCATTTCTTTTTGTGGCATTTTTTTTTCTGTCTCAATATGTCTCAATATGTCTCAATATGAGACAAAAATTGCCTCATGGAGACAAAATCTTAGTCTTTAAAAATAAATATGTACCACTGTTTTCCATTTTGGTGCTCATTTAATCCTAAAAATTACCCCGTGACACATTATCCCCATTGATTTAGAAACCAAGGGGAGAGATTCAGTTCACACACAAGGTCACACAGCACGTTTTGTGTTGAAGTGTTTCATGCTCACTACTTGAGGGATGTCTCAGCTGCCACAACTGTGCTACCCCATGGGCGACTCCACTGAGGTGTATACAGGACAGGTCCCAGAAACAACAACAGCAGTGCACGCACACACACACACACACACACACACACACACACACACACACACACTTGCCTAGGGCAGATTCTTAAGCATCTATTGTGTCTAGTTCTTCACCAAAGTTTACATTCAGGGAAGAGCATGCACTGGTTAGTCTTTTCTGTAATTTAAGCTATCAGCTATTTTTGAATCGTCTTTTTAGTTAGTAAAGATAGGATGAATGTTACTTGGTAACTAGAATGACTGGCATTTTAATGATCACCAGATCCCTGAGTCCATCTCCATTTACAGTTTGAACTTTTAGGGGTTTTCAGGTAACACTCTGGCGAAACCATTTTGCTGTCGTGGTTGCTCAGACCATTGTGCCACTTGACAATTAGTGCCAGTGGGCAGTTGTCAGACATCACCATGCCTCTCTTTCCTCTTTTGTTAAATTAGGGCTAACAGTATTAGCTATCTAGAGTTATAGAGAGCAAATAAGGTAGTGGATAAAAGTTCATCTACAAATAAATATCAGCCACTATTATTATAAGTGGTTATGAGAAGATAGAAGGAAACATGGTTTATGAGTAAGTATTGGCTGAACACTTGGGGTTTCTTTACATAAATAGAGGACTCATGAATTTAATAATAATAAAACTATTAGGCAAAAATGTATGTAATGATTCTATAAGACAATGGTCTGGATTTTTTAAAAGCATTGATGCCATTAAAGATGATAAAAAATTTAGGAACTTTGAATTAAAGGATACTAAAGAGGAAAGACACCTAAATTCAACATGTTATTGTCTCAGTTGTATCCTAAATTTGAAGGGAAAAAATAAGATAAAGCAGTGATTCTCAAACTTAAGTGTGTTTGGAAGAACCATTGGGACCTTGGTCAGTGAGTCTCAGGCCCTGCATTTCTAACAAGTTTCCAGGTAACACTGCCTAGTCTGCCGACTGCACTCCAGGTAGTGAGGGGTGAGCAGACACTGGGGAGCAATGGGGAAGCTTGAATATGGGCCACATATTAGGTAATGTATCCATTATAAATTTCTTGAGTGGAATAAAGATATTATGCTTGCATAAAGAATGTAGTTATTTTTAAGGAGTTACCTGTTGAAATACTTAGCATTGAGATATTATGATGTGTGAAACTAACTTTCAAATGGTTTGGGGAAAAAAGGTATGTATGTGTACTCGTGGGTATGTGTGGGAAAGGAATATTTATGGCAGAATATTAATAACTTGTCAATATCGGCTGATGGTTTTGGATGTTCAATATATTAACCTTTCATTCTATAGTTTGAGATTTTTCAAAATGAATATTTTTTAAGAAAATAATATGGCTCTTCAGTATAGTCATTTTCACAGTAGTTTCCAATATATTCCTTTTCTTATCACACCTCACACTAGAAATTGAAATTTCTTTACCCCCAACATTACTTCCCTGCTCGGTAAGGAATCTACTGACAAGTTTTTTCTCAGGGTATGGCTCTGGCTTCTGGATGAGTTGGTTTGTAAGATATTACTGGGGGCCTCTCGGGGTTAGGACACCATAGCAACCTCTGATTGTTCTACCCAAATAAGAGCTTTCAAAGCCTTTTCTATTTTTTTAAACAAGTTTCTTCTTTCTTTTCAGAAGCAACATAATACTCTTGTAGGAAAAGGGATCAATAAAATACAGTCCCAAGTCCAAATTATTCTCCAGGAAGACTACTGTTTCTACTTATCCAAAACTGTTCTTACCTGAAGGGTGTCCTGCGTATTTGGCTTCCTGTTTAGAGACATCTTCATGGGCCTGGCCCCCTCCTTCCCAGGCCACTCCCCACTGCTGTTTAAAAGGACACATGTGCTTTACCACTTCAACACTGCCCGGTCTGGAAGGCTTATTCCGTACCCACATGACCAAGGCCCTGAACTTTCATTTCCTTTCTTGCAAGTGTAAACTCTGAAGTGCTTCTTACAAAATAAAGTCACCCCACAGATCTGCGTCAGTGATCACCACCCCACACATACTGTTCCCTTAGAACAGCTATTACGGGGAGTTTATGGAACAGTCTCTTCTCTTAGAAAAGGTCAGGTCCAATAATCCAAAAGTTTTTTATTATTCTGGATAGTAATCATTTCTGACTTCAATATATGATAATTATTTTCTTCCAGTTTGTGATTTGATTTTCACTTTGTTTTTTTGTTTTGTTTATTGTATTTTTTCTATTACTATTTATCCCCCCTTACACCCTCCCTCCCCCACAATCACCACCTGTGGTCATGTCCATGAGTACTTTTTCCTTTTTGTTCAATCCCTGTACCCCCCAGAGTTGTCATCCTGTTCTATAGATCTAATATACAATTGTTCCACATATCTGGTGGCTGAGTTCCTTCCAGAGTGAGAGCCATTCTTTTTAGGGGTATTTGAAGTGATTTCTGGATTTCCTAATTCTTACAACCACCAAAAGTCATTTTAGTCTTCCTTTCACTACTCCTGCACCACTGGAGTTACCACACAGGCTTATTGATGTAGGGATTTTATCCTCATCCCCTTGTATTTTGATATCGGAGAATAAAATGTACCTAATTTTGTTAAAGATGTTGTTCCATTGATTTCTTTCTTCTGTTATTTGCACTAGTCAGGATCAGTCAGGGAAGCCTAGCCACTGTGAGTTTTATGAGCAAAAGAATTTATAATAGAAATGAGACCTTACGTAATTGGGGAAAAAACTGGGGAAGTGCAGATCTGGCAGGGGGAGTCAGAGTGTCAGAGAAGGTGTCACAGGTGAGCAAGTCAGAGCTCGTGAGGAAATCTGAGAAGGCAAGCATGGCCACACAGCTAGGTGGGAACTTGTGGAAAGGTCTATAGAAAACTGTTGCCTCTGGTTAGCAACCGTTTCTGCTGGTCTGCTGCCAACCATGTGGTAGTGGGCCTGGGGCTTCTGTTCACATTCACAACCAGCGTTGAAGATGAACTGGATGCAACCCAGAGAAAAGCAAGAACAAGTAGGCTTCATCCAAGCATGTCTGCATCTACCCATCACTGAACAGACTTGGAATACCTTCTGAGGGCAAGGCCACTGCTTTCTAGATCTTGTGTAAGTTGGTCAAAAGAGTTTGACCAACTCTAATCTAGAACTATTACGGGCAAAGGGATTCTGGAAAAGAGTTTTCAGCTTATCCAAGTCTCCTCAGAACAAGGCAGGATACTTGAGAAAGTCTCCCGACTCCCCACGTTCAGCTGAATGCCCTTCACTGCACCCCTGTTCCATACTGAGAACGTCACCATCATTGACTCCTCACTTGTTTTCCCAGAAGATTGCATCAGTACCTGTTACTTTATTAACACAAGAGCCTGTGCCTTACTCCAACACCTTGCTCATTATCTGGTGCATGGTAGGAATTTATCACACATTTGTTGAAATAATAAAATAATTTGTTGAGACAATAATAAAAATGGAGGCCTTGTAGAGAGAAATTTTCTCAATGAGTATGTTGCATAAAGGAAGTGCCAAAATGCTTTAGGAAGTAGCTAAAATCAATAACAGAATTCACCTTATTTCAGTTATGATAGAAAGGGAAATATGAAGTCTAAGCAGAATTGACTTATTTTTACCTGATAAATATGTTTCTAAAGAGAAATGAGTCGAGAAAGCAATGGTATTGGAAGTGACTCAACTGGAAAGAGGAGCGGCATCAGTGCTTGCCAGACAGCTGGCCACAGATTAAAGTTTATGCACACCCATAGAGCCAGAAATCGTGATGTTCGTTTCCTAACTGTTTTCTCAATATTCTGGCAATATGCACTAGCTCTCAGCCTCTTCCCCCTCTGCCCACACTCCTTTCCTGTTTTGGATATCCTCGTTTTTCTCCTTTTGAGGTAGTTTAACTTCTCATCCTAGAAGGAGCACCCTGGTTTTGAATCCTGGCTCCATTGTTTATTCATACTTTCTGAGTCTCAGATTTCGATTCTGCAAAATTGAAAATAATACTTTCTATTGCAAAGGCTAAGGATTAACCCATTGCTGGCACTTAATAAACGTAAGTTTCCCCCTGTTTTTCTTCTTTCCCAGACTAAGAAGAAAGATTAGGAGGCATCTGCTGTTGCTCCCCACATTCCCTGGCAGCTCCCCTGTCCCTCGTGTCCCTGTTCTTTCTAGCACATATCGTACCCTCACAGGAGGACCTAGTGAATACGACCCCCGCTGCCTTTTTATTATACTTGCCCTGATTGGCTTTTCAAGTCTGCTGATTCTCACAATTTCTTTTTTTGTTTGTTTTTCTGTAATTTTTATCTTTTAACCATTTTTTATTTTCAATTACAGTTAACGTATATTATTATATTAGTTTCAGGTACGCACCCCAGTGATTAGACATTAGAGGACTTAATAAATGATTATCCCAGTAAATCTCACACCCATTTGACACCATATATAGTTATTACAGTATTACTGATTATATTCCCTATGCTGTATTTTACATTCCCATGACTATTCTGTAACAACCAATTTTAATTTATTTACTTTTCTAGAGAGAGAGGAAAAGAGGGAGAAAGAGAGAGAGACATCAGTGTGAGAGAGAAATATCAGTTTGTTGCCTTTCATATGTTCCTTAACCAGGGACCAAACCTACAACCCAGGCATGTGCCCTAACTAGAAATCAAACCAACGACCTTTTAGTTTACAGAAAGAAGCCCAACCAACTGAGCCACATGGGCTAGGGTCCAATCTGAATTTTTTTAAAGATTTTATTTATTTATCTTTAGAGGGGAAGGGAAGGAAAGAAGGAGACAAATATCAATGTATGATTGCCTCTTGTGCGTCCCCTGCTGGGAACTGGCCTGCAACCCATGCATCTGCCCTGACTGGGAATCAAACTGCGATCCTTTGGTTCTCAGGCCCGTGCTCAATCCATTGAGTTACACCAGCCAGGGCCCAATTTGAATTTCTTAATCCCATTGCCTTTTTTGCCTCTGCCCAGAACCTCCTTCCCATATGACAACTAACAAAACATTCTCTGTGTCTATGATTCTGTTTCTGTTCTGCTTGATCATATATTTTATTTTTTTAGATAAAAATACAATTTTTGATAGATACGTATTTATTGCCATTATATTGTTAATATTTTCTCCTCCTCCTTTTTTATTTGATCTTTATTGTATTTTTTCCATTTCCATTTAATCCCCTTCTACTCTCCTTCCCCCAGCCATCACCACGCTGCCGTCCATGTCCATGAGTCCTTTCTTCTTTTTACTCAAATTCTCTACCCCCTCATCTTCCCCCTACACTAGATGTCATCTACTCTTGTCTATGAGTCTGTCTCTGTTTTGCTTGTTAAAACAGTTTGTTCATTAGATTCCACATGAGCAAAATCATATGGCATTTGTGTATTTCACTTACCATAATGTTCTCAGGACCATTCATACTGTCACAAAGGGTAAAATTTTTCTTCTTTTTTATGGCTAAGTAGTATTCCATTGTATAAATATCCCATAGTTATTTTATCCACTCATCTATTGATTGACACCTAGGCTGCTTCCATATCTTGGTGATTATAAATAATGTTGTAATGAACAGAGGGGTGCTTATGTCCTTTTGAATTAGCGTTTTGTGTTCTTTCACATATATTCCCAGAAGTGGGATTGCTGAGTTAAAAGGGAGATCCATTTTTAATTTTTTGAGGAATCTCCATACTGCTTTCCACAGTGGCTGTACCCATCCACATTCCCACCAATGCTGCAAAAGAATTCCCCTATCTCCGTATCCTCACCAGCACCTGTTGTTTGTTGATTTATTGATGATAGCTATTTTGACAGGTGTGACATGGTATCTCATTAAGGTTTAATTTGCATTTCTCTGATGATTAATGGCATTGAGCATCTTTTCATATGTCTATTGGCCATCTGTATGTCTTCTTTGGAGAAGTGTCTATTCAGGTCCTTTGCCCATTTTTAACTGGGTTGTTTGTATTGGTGTTGAGTTTTGTAAGTACTTTATACATTCTGGATATCAACTCTGGATATTTATTAGATGTGTTGGTGAATATATCCTCCCATTCTTTGGGTTGTCATTTTACTTTGTTGATGATTTCCTTTGCTGTGCAAAAACTTTTAAGTTTCATGCAGTCCCATTTATTTATTTTTTCTTTTGTTTTCCTTGTCTGAGGAGATATATCTCATACAAAATTTCTGCAAACAATGTCTGAAATTTTGCTGCCTATGTTTTCTTCAAGGATTTTCATGGTTTGGGGTCTAATATTTATGTCTTTAATCCGTTTTAAATTTATCTTGTATGTGGTGTAAGAAGGTGATCTAGTTTCATTTTTCCTGCACTCATCTGCCTAATTTTCCCACACTCACCTGCCTAGTTTTCCCAACACCACTTACTGAATAAATTATCTTTACCCATTTTATGTGCCTACTTCCTCTGTCAAATATTAATTGACTATAAAGTTGTGGCTTTACTTCTGGGCTCTCTATTCTGTTCCATTGATCTATGTGTCTGGTTTTATGCCAGTACCAGGCTACTTTTATTACTATGGGCTTATAGTATAGTTTGATGTTATGTAGCATAGTTCCTCCAACTTTGTTCTTTCTCACAGAATTGCTGTTGCTATGTGAGGCCTTTTGTGGTTCCATGTAAATTTTTGAAATATTTGTTCTAGTTCTGTGAAATACATGATTGGAATCTTGATAGGAATTGCATTGAATCTAGATTCAATCTGTAGATAGCTTTGGGTGGTATGGACTTTTTAATGACATTAAGTCTTCCTGTCCATGAACATGGTCTGTGCTTCCATTTATTTGTGTCTTCTTCAATTTCTTTCTTCAGTGTCTCATAATTTTGCAAGTATAGGGCTTTAACATCCTTGGTCAGGTTTGTTCTTAGGTATTTTATTCTTTTTGAATAATTTGTAAATGGGATTGGTTTCTTAATTTCCTTTTCTGTTAATTCATTATTGGCATATAAAAATGCAATTGATTCCTGGATATTAATTTTGTATTCTGCTACTTTGCTGAATTCATTGATCAGTTCTAGTAGTTTCTTGGTGGAATCTTGGAGGTTCTCTATGTAGAGTATCATGTCATCTATAAATAAAGACAGTTTTACTTGTTCCTTTACAATTTAGATGCCTTTTATTTCTTCTTTTTGTCTGATTGCTGTAGTTAAGACTTCCAGTACTATATTCAACAAGAGAGGTGGAAGCAGACATCCCTCTCTTGTTCCCGATCTTAAGGGGAATGCTTGTACTTTTTGCCCATTGAGTATGATGCTGGCAATGGGTTCGTCATGGATGGCTATAGGAAACTGATCCACCTGGCAATGGCAAATGTAGCCCAGCTCTATTGGAAAATCAATAGATGCATGTTGGCACATGGGAAGCCAAACCCACAGATCAGCTTTCCCCTGGGAAACCAGACCTGCATTATTCCCAGGCTGCTTTGAGGCTCGCTCTTACTGAACTCCCTCACCCTGAATTGAAGCAGCAAATGCTTACTTCATATCTTTAAAGTAACTTCCTGAAGTCTGTGCTAATTCTCCCAAGGATGGAATATAACCAGACCAATCACTCTTATCATTCTTTTGCATTTGCAACATTTTTTTCCTTGTTAATCTGTAACAAGTAATCAGTAACATCCTTTCCTTTGTTATCTGTAAAAAATAATCACCTAAAGCAGACCTGAGCATAATGAATGAGAACCTTCTTTGATGTGTGCTATTAAAAAGCAGTAAAAGCCTGTCCAGGCAAGGGTCAGGGTGCTCTCTCTCTCAGAGAGTGGCCATGCCATCCCCTTTTCTCCACAGGACTTCTGTAGTCTGTGTGAATTTGTTCATCGCATCCACGACACCACGGACACTGCTGGTCAGAGTGTGCATCAGATGGCCTTTATTATGTTTAGGTATGTTCCTCCTATTCCCACTTTACTGAGAGCTTTTATCATAAATGGCTGCTGGATTTATCAAAAGTTTTTCTGCATCTATTGATAATGTCATGTGGTTTTTATCCTTCTTTTGTTTATGTAGTAAATCACATTTATTGATTTGTGAATGTTGTACCAACCTTGCATTCCTAGAATAAATCCCACTCGATCATGATGGATGATCCTTTTGATGCATTGCTGTATTCTGTTTGATAATATTTCCTTGAGGATTTTCATCTTCTTCTTAAAGAAGACCCTTCAACATTTCATAAAATACTAGTTTGGTGGTGATGAACTCCTTTAGCTTTTTTTGTCTCAGAATCTCTTTATTTAACCTTTAATTCTAAATGATAGCTTTGCTGGGTAGAGTAATCTTGGTTGTAGGCCCTTGCTTTTCATCACTTTGAATGTTTCTTGCCAATCCCTCTGACCTGTGATTTTTCTGTTGGTAAATCATCTGACAATCTCATGGGAGCTCCCTTTTAGGTAGCTGCCTTTTTCTTGATGCTTTTAAGATTCTTTCTTTGTCTTTAACCTTTGACATTTTAATTATGATGTGCCTTGAGGTGGGCCTCTTTGGGTTCATCTAGTTTGGGACTCTCTGTGCTTCCTGGACATGTATGTCTGCTTCCTTCACCAAGTTAGAGAACTTTTCTGTCATTATCTTTTCAAATATGTTTTCAATTTCTTGCTCTCTCTCCTCCTTCCAGTACCCCCATGATGTGAATGTTGGTATACTTAAAGTTGTCCCAGTCGATGGTCATAGCCAGTCCTTGCAGCTGATCAGCCTGGGTAAATCTCTCCCATTGACCTGCCAATAGCAATGAAGGCTCAATTACAAGAGAAGTGTGTACTCACCCCACATGAGGGCACACCTCGAGTACCCAGCTTGAGTAAAAGGGGAGGCTGTAGTACTACTGGACCCTCATAAACCCCTACTACACTGGGCCACTATATCAAGCCTAGAAGATGTAGAAGCTGTACATAACACATAAAACACAAACATAGGAGACTGCCAAAATGAGGAGACAAAGAAACATAGCTCAAATGAAAGAACAAAAAAAACTCCAGAAAAAGAACTAAACAAAATGAAGATAATCAATCTACTAGATACAGAGTTCAAAACACTGGTTATAAAGATGCTCAAGGAACTTAGTAAGAACCTCAACAGCATGAAAAAGAACTAGTCATAAATGAAGGATATACTAATTGCGATAAAGAATAATTTACAGGGAATGAGCAGTAGAGATATAGTTGAGAATCAAATCAGTGATTTGGAATAAAAGGGAACAAAGGTGTCCAGTCAGAAGAGCGAAAAGAAAAAAGAATTAAAAGAAGTGAGATAGCATATGGGGGCTCTCAAATTTTCTTAATGTCACAACTTTTTTTCTTCCTTCTCTTTTCTTCTCTTTTTCCTCTTCCTTCCATTTCCTCCATTTTCTCCTTTCTTGACTTTCCATAAGTATTAGTTTCTTATAGGTACTCTAAAAATTACTACAAACTGAAGACAACACAAAATTTATTATCTTATAGATTCAAGTTCAAAGTACTAAGTCAGTTACACTGGCCTAAAATCAAGGTGTCAGCAGGCCTGTGCTTTTTTTGGAAGTTCTAAGGGAGAATTTGTTCCCTCTTGTTCTCTAGTTTTTAGTGGCCATCTGTATTCCTTGGCTTGTAGCCCCTCTCTTTATCTTCAAAGCCAACAGAGTAGTGTCTGCTCTCCTCTCTGATCTTTGCTTCTTTCTTTATGTCTCCCCTGTCTGATTCTGATTCACCTGCCTCCCTCTTATAAGGACGCTTGTAATTACATTGGGCTAATCTGGATCATATAGCACAATTGTCATATCTCAAGATCAGTCACTTAATTATATTTGCAAAATTGCTTTCACTATGTAAGGTAACATTCACAGGTAGAACAGAAGGATATGGACATGAGGCAGGAGATAGAATAGAATAGGAACGGGAAAGTCCTGAGACACTGCAGTTGTCTTCAGTCAGCATCCTGATTTCCGTGAATCACCTTGTGACAGCTGACAAGGAGCCAAGCTTGCTCACCAGAGTTTCAGTCGCATGTTTGCCGCATTATCCTAACTTAGCATTGCAGTTTTCCTCCCTGTGTGGATGATCAAGCAGCATCAGGGGACCCAATAAAACCTGTACCCTTTGGGCAGAAGGGGTCTATTCTCTGATCAAAAGTGGTCTGCTCCCATATCTTGGGAAGTATACTCTGCTTAAGAAATCTTGCTTGTTTTGCCTCACTTAACTCTGTTTATGTAGTCTGTTCAGTTCTTTGTTTGTGACCACCAGGAGCCTGAACCCCAAATCCATCTGCAACAGACATTTTGGGGGCCCTTTACTCAGCTTTTTTTTTTCACAATCCATTTTATCCTTCCTTCTACTTTCCCCTGCATCCTTCCCTGTCTGTTTTCCTTCTTGCTGACCTCACCCTCTTATAGGAGCTCACCTGCCCCACCTTTTACCGCTCATGGTCAAAATAAGTGACTCTCATTTTGTCAAACAAATTGCAAAGTGAAGGCGACAGAGAATAGTCATAATACTCAATTAGATTATGAGATAGAAAAACTCATTTTTCAAATACATAAATTGGATGGATGATCTGCTACTAATTTACCTGGAATTTATTTTCATAATAATCAACCACAAAGAACTGCATTTCTGTGATGTTACTTAAGTTAAGCTCTATTTTCTCTTGCTACTAGCTACCTTTTTCTCAACTAACAAATTCTTTTACACTTGATCTTTCTTGTTTCTTTCAATATTTGTAAGAATTCCCTTATTCTTTTAGCCAGTTGGCACGGAGGAAAGAATTTAGATTAGGATTACGAATAACTAGAATTAGATTCTGGTCTGACACAAGCCGAATGACTTTTGGCAAATTGTTTAGCTTTTTTGAGACTCAGTCTCCTCATGATTAAAGAAAAGGTAAAAAATGTTTGCCTCATAGATGCGCTGTAAAAATTAAATAATTTATATAATGCTGAAAACTGTGATGTTCTAAGAAAATGTGAAATAGGAATATTGTATGTGAGACTTTTTGACAAGGTCGTTGCAAGCTTAAATGAAACCATGCATGTAAAGCATGAAGGAAATTGCTGCTTCTACTGCTACTACTACTAATAGTAATGACTTACATGTGGTGAGTGAATCCTATATGCCAATCACTGTGCTAAGCACTATACAGACAAACAATTTATTTTCACAACAACCTGAGAAGTTAGATTCTACAAAATTATGTCTATTTACTGATGAAAAAGAATCTCTTTAACTTCATATTATTTTGATATCCAGAGTTAGTGCTCAAATAATATAATGCCATATGTAATAAGGTGACTCAATGTACTGTTCAACCTTGTGTGTTATATATAATCAAGAAAATCAGTAATTAGACTTATCAAGCAAGGCCTTTTATAAGAAATGTTACAGCAAATTGTCCACATGGGGAGTATCTGAATAGGCCCAGTGAAAGGAGAATTACATCAGCAGGTCTGAGAGTGAAGTGATGAGCAGACCAACACAGGTAGGAAGGAAGGTCCTGGTATTGCTTTCCAGTCAGAGTATGGTTTCCAAAATTCCACATAATTACCCATGAGGAACTTCTAGAAAACAATTGTCATGGTCAAATTAGTTTGGGAAATACTGAATATAATATTACTTTCCTGGAGATTATTCACATTGCATTTTATCACATTCAAGGCTTTGCTAAGCTCAGCAATAGAGAAATCTACTTAAAATTATGACGTTTGCGGAGGCCCCAGAACTAGCTTCCTCTCTCCAGGTTTTATCTAGAGCACTGTGGTCTTACACTCTCATGCAGGAAATAGAGTTATGTCTTATGTTTCACAGTTTCCCTCAAGGCTTTCACGTGTTTCTGCAAATTCTGTCCTAGTTCTGAAAGTTAGGGCACTTTCTCCCTCTGGGAATTTAGGTTGTACATACACCAACCGTGGCTGTAACCTTGCCCTTCAGCTCCCTCCCACCTCACACTTGCTGGTGAAGAGCAAGACATATTACTTTGTGGTTGTCTTATGATAGGAATGCAGAGAGAAGAAAGGAAACTAATGTACTGGATATGAAACATATATTGGACATTTGGGGGGATATTCTACTTGATACTTTATTTTCCTTAATCTCTCTCCCTTCTAAAGGCAAGATTATTGTTCTATTTTACAAATAAATAAATAAGAAAAAGAGAACCTTAAATAACTTGCCTAAAGTCACACAGCTCCTACTTTTACAGAACGAATATTTGAACTAAGATTTTTATAACATTGGAAGGCCATGCTTGTACCACACCTCCACGATGGCTTCCTCATTCTTATCCATCCACCACCATTAAACGTCTGTGCACCTGGACATGTGCCAGACACTGGCGATGGGCAACCACTTAACACCCAGCCCGTGTGATGGAGGAGCTGAGAGACTGGAGCCGAAGGAATGCATGCTACGTGAATTACTCTATTAGAGTAAATGTTATGTTAAAATATTCACTTCAAACACAACAGTTTATTCATTGATTAAGATTAGTGCTTCATAGCTCTAAAACATAATATTCACAGTGAATACTTTAAGTGAAAAGATAATCTCCTTTCTTTAAAAAGCCCAACTCTCTCTATAAACAGCTCTGATTTGTCAGACAAACAAAAATCAAATTGTTATCTTTCACATTTGACTATCAAAGAGCACAGGGTCCTGATGTTATATTCTATTAAATACGTTGGAATATTTTTCATAGTTATTATTTCCCTAGTATTAATTTTTAATCAGCTTAGCCTGACACTTACTTAAATCGGTCACTTGGCAGATAACTAACTCCACATTCTTTCTATTTAAAAGGGTTGAAACTATTTTAATTTTTATGAGAGAATTTATTTATACACTTTATAAAATTGCATACTATATCAAGTATGCACAATGAAAAGGAAGCATCTCACTTTATCTCAGCCCCTCAAGTTCACCGTTTTCTTCCCACCAGTAATCCCTGTTAACAGTTGAGTCCTCTGTAAACTCTATGTCACTGCATGTACATACACCTTCACAAGTTTTAATCTTTACGTAAAAGGGCTGTACGGTTTATATTGTTTAGTGACATGCCCTTTTCACTTAACATGTCTTAGTGATATTTCTAAGTCCATACAACTAGATTTCATTCCGTTAAAGTCATGTAATTTATTGAAGTACTGCTATTTGAAGGATATTTATCATTTTTTTATTTTATCACTACTATAATGCTGTTATGAACATCCTTATGATATCTTTCTTCAGTATAAGGTAGTAAGCACTTCTAGGCATTGGCCCATCCAGCATTCATTATCTATGTTTTTTAATTATGAAATCCAAATGACTTTTGTTGGAATCTCTGCAACCCCCACTCTCCCATTTGGTTTAGAGCAAACCGTGTCCCAATAAACCAAGTGCGGCCCAGGCCTTCGGCAGTCAGAACGCCCCACACGTACCGCATCATAGAGTTAGCCTCAGTAATGTACACATGAGCCATTGGAGCCCGTGGGCGTCACAGCTTTGATTAATTTGAAAGGAAAGGAATTATTATTTTCTACTGAATGTAAGTCTAATACAATACAGTGTTGAAACCTCTACAACCTTTCTGTCACCGCCATGAGTGAACCTGTCTGGGAATGGAGCCAAAGTAAAGGAAGCAGAGCCAAGAAGCAGAGACAGAATAAGTCCTGTTGTCCTGATGTCAGTCCCTGGAATAATATGTCTCTGGTGCTAGCAAGAACCGGCTCTGCACTTCACAGTTATGTGAACCAACAAATTTTCTTTTCCTTCCTAAGCCATTTTAAGTTAGATTTTCTGTTGATGTCAACCAAACAGTATCCTACTGATACTGATGAATACCTGGAAGTATAATTGTCAGGCTATTTAAAAGTATGCACAGTTAAAATTGTCACAGATATTGAAAAATTTCCCTTTGTAAACTCTACCAACTTAAAATATAACAAATCCCTAACCATCGAGAATATTATAGGTCATTTTATCTTTTGATACATATAATAAATATAAATAAATAAAATATAATGAAAATAATTCTTTTAAAATTGCATTATCCACTAACTGAGTAGGTTGATCTTTTCATATATGTTTTGGTCATGTGTAGTGTTTCTTCTGTGGTTTAACCGTACATACATTTTTTCTATTAGGTCATTTATATGATTTTAATATGGTCTTCATATGTCCTGCAAATTAATAAAATTAATCAAATCATTTTTACTCAGATGCATATATTTCCATCCAAAATACCCTTTTCTTAAAACATTATTTATGATGTTCTCATATAGATTATTAAAATTTTACTATAGTGACAGCCAATTTTCTCAGTAGTTATTAGGGTTTTTTTTTTTTTTTTTGGTCTTGTTTGGAGGCTCTTCCTAAACCAGTATTAACCTTCTTAAATTTTTATTTTATCCTTCATTTTAAATTATGTTTTACCATTTTATTTTTAAAACATTTAGAATACATTTGGTTGCATGTTGTAATATATAATGAATAGTTGATTATGCTAATATTATTTGTTAAATAGATCATTCTTCCCCAATGATTTAAAATGGTATTTTTATTAGTTATATTCTTCTTATACCTATGTCTGTTGCTTGACTTTATTCTGCTTCATTAGCCTTACTGAATGTAAGTGTCTTACTGAATTGTGTCTAATGGTAGACACAATTTTATTAATTATATTTCCTGTTTTATGACACACTGTCAACATCGGTTTATGAATTACCTGGCTCCATTTGTTTAGTGGGTCTGAAAATTCATCTCGGAGAGCAAAATTTAGGACCTTCACGATGACCTACCTCAAACTATTAGCTTTCCTTCTCCCTGTCCTATTTCCTGCCAACCCATTGTTCCCTTGCTTTTTTTTTTTTTTTTGTAAATACGATAAGTGTTTTATAAATTCACTACTTATTTCTAGAACTAACCACTTTATGTTAATTTGGTAACATGAACACAATGAAACCAGAGATGCCCTTAGAATTTGCAGGGCCCTGGAGAATTTTTTGTGTGTGTAGTACCTCTATCCATAAATAATTTCATACTTCAAATGAGCATGCTGGAACATATCTGGCTGCATAATCTCATGGGATCCCATGAATGAAATGCCTTTCTGATATGTAGAAGGGATCTACTTGGCAGATGGCCATCCTGGAATTAGGGTGCTGCCGCCAGGAGAGCCCTGTAGGCATGAGTTCACAGCCCCTAGGGCAGAGAGTGCCAGATTAGAGGGTCCGAGAGTGCCACAGAGGCAAGAAACCATGGCCAAGGCCAACAGGTTCTGGACTGAATTCAGGGTGCCCCTCACCTCTGGATGGCATTGTAGGCTGAGGCTGGTCCCAGACACCAGAAGGGAACTACAGAGTTCTGAGGAAGTCATTTGCAAGCAGGAAGTTCCCTGACTTGGGGGTTAGCATTCGGGGCAAGGGCTTGCTCTTGCCTGCGTGTAAAGGCCATACTGACATGTGTGAAGTTTTCTTCTGGGTATATAGCCCAGAATAAAGCAGGCCATATAAATAGTTATCATTAGGAGATAATGCTAAATAGTTTCTCAATGTGACTGCACTAATGTGTGCTCTCACCACCGTTCTCTTCTGTGGCTCCACAATTTCTCTAACACTTGGCATTGTTAGAGTTTTTAACATTTATCATTCAGGTGTGAAATATATTTCAATGTAATTTTGATTTCTCCAAAAGAAATCTAAAAGCTAGTTACTTATATATTGTACTAAGAGTTTAAGTTTATTGTATGTATTAATCCATAGAGGGCAGGGGTCAAAAAATTTCTATAAAGGGCCAGAGGATAAAAACTTTGGCTTTGTGAGCCATATGTTTTCTGTTGAAACTATTCAACCCTGTTGTTTTAGCATGAAAGAAGTTATACACAATCCATAAATTGATAAAAAATCTTGATATTTTATAGGGCAAGTTATTCTCCTCTCTTATTCTTCACAAGTGTTCGACTATCCTGAGTCCTTAATCTTCACCTAATGGTAGATTGTATCATTTCAATGTCAAGTAAAATATTTACTTACTGTTGGGAACCACCCTGCCTGGTTTCAGGAGCTGTAAACCCCCCTAAGGCTAAGGCTGAGCGAGCAACCTCCGGACCATAGGCCACTAAGGAGACAGAGCTTATCTCCCTGGAAGGAGGGTCGCTTCTGCTCTTTATTTCATAACTGGCTTCCAGTGCTTGATCAGTTAGCCTGATGGATAAGATTCCCCAAGGGGGGAATGACCTAAGATAGGCATGATCATGTGGAGGCCCCAGGAAAGGACTTAAGGGGTTATGGAGAAAAGGGGAGCTGGACCCTCGCCCTTCAGCTGACGAAGCCTGACTCCCCGCAAGTCTTCGAGAAGTCTCTGATAATTCCTTGGCTACCTTGCCTCCTCTGCCTGAGTTAAGCCTGAAACAATGACAGAGAGCAGTGCAGCCCTGTACTGGAAAGGGCGGGCTCCCCGCTTGATCTGGCCTGAGAAAAGACATGTAAATTGCTGTGACACCTGCTATGCTAAGAATGCTTTCAGTTAAAGACTTGAGCAAGAAACAAGTTTACTTTCCATAGTTTTATGTCCCCTTAGTTGATAGACCCTAAATCAGAATAAGCCCTAATGGTTCCTTATCTATCGCCTAATCCTTACTGCCTGAGAATGATTAATAAGTTGTACCTGAATTCCTGCACAAGAAACCCAATAAAACTGCTGTCCAGGCAAGGGTCAGTGCACTCTCCCCTTGAGAGGGTGGCCAGGCTGCTCCTGGGCACTCTCCCCATGAGGGAGTAGCCGTGCCGTCCCCTTTTCCTCCACAGGACTCGGTAGTCCCTGTGAGTTTGTCTCATCCATAATGCCACGGGCACTGCCAGCCGGTGCCCGTGACAATTTACTAAGCTGGAATATAGCTTAAAACCTGCTTCAGTTAAGTATTCATAAACCTTGATGCCTTAGATGTCAGGACACAATTCAGTCCCTGTTTTTCTGAGAAGCAATTGTTCAAGCTAGGCTCTAGTGGAACAAGGCATTCTAATGCTACATTTGATTTTATATTATATTCTAATGCTACATTTGATTTGATTTTATATTCTAATGCTACATTTGATGTTATATTAGGATAATGTATGCCTAGTTGCTAAACAAACAACCTCCATATCTTAGTGTTTTAAAATAATAAAGGTTTATATTTTGCTCCTATCACAGTCCAGGGTGAGTTGGAGGGTCGTGCTTTATGCGGTAATCCAGAGACCAGAATCTTTTCATGCTGTGTCATCCCCTCTTTCACACAAGGCTCCAATAGGACAGGAGAAGAGTGTGTGGAGATTCATTCAGACGGTTTTATGTGTCAGTCATGGAAGTGGAGCATATCGCTGCCACTCAATTCTACTGGCTGGAATGCAGTTTATGACTCCAAGTTTACTTCTAAGGGTTAGGACGTGTAATCTTCCTCTATGTTCAGGAATAAAATGAAATTAATTTGGTGACTTTATAGCACTGTATCTGTTAGAGTTGATCTATGTATCATAACATATATTTTAATTTTTTAAATTAAGCTTGGATTTAAATTCTACAAAATTGTGGTGACTTTTACTTTTTATTTATTTTTTCCATGTCATGAGTATTTATTTATTGTATTTTTTCCACTGCCATTTATCCCCCCATACCCTCTTCCACCTCCACCTGTCCCCCTCCCCCCCTAGTCCCACACTGTTGTCCGTGTCCATGCCATGAGTTCTTTCCAGTTTTGCTCCATCCCTCCACCCGACGAACTCCCCCAGAGCTGTCAGCCTGCTTTCCATGTAGGAGTCTGTCTCTGTTTTGCTTGTAAGTTCAGTTTGTTCCTTAGTTTCCACATGAGTTAAATCAGATGGTATGAGTTAAATCAGATGGACAAATATCAGATGATATTTGTCCCTCTCTGACTAGCTTATTTCACTTATCATGCTCTCCAGGTCCATCCATGCTATCACAAAGGGTAAAACTTTCTTTTTTTTCACAGCCAAATAGTATTCCATTGTGTAAATATATATTTGCTGATACATCTGATAAGGGGCTTGTATCCAAAATGTATAAAGAACTTCTAAAACTCAATACAAAAAAACCCCAAACAATCCAATTAAAATATGGACAAGGGATGAATAGACACTTCTCCAAAGAGGACATACAAATGGCCAATAGACATATGGAAAGATGCTCAGCATAACTTATCATCAGAGAAATGCAAATTAAAACCACTATAAGATACCATCCCACACCCGTCAGAATGGCTATGATCAATAAATCAACAAACAACAAGTGCTGGTGAGGATGTGGAGAAAGGGGAACCCTTTTGCAGTGTTGGTGGGAATGCAGACTGGTGCAGCCACTGTGGAAAGCAGTATGGAGATACTTCAAAAAATTAAAAATGAAGCTATTTTATGACCCAGAGATTCCACTTCTGGGAATTTATCCAAAGAAACCTGGAACACTGATTCAGAAGAGTGTGTGCACTCCTCTGTTCATTGCGGCGCTATTTACAATCACCAAGGTTTGGAAGAGCCCAAGTGTCCATCAGATGCGTGGATAGAACAGCTATGGGACATTTATGGTGACTTTTAGAAATCCATTAGTTTAAAAAGTTTGAGGGACATTTAGCTAAATATTGGAAAGCTCTGGGAGTGTTTTACTATCAGGTTACATATTTCCCTGTAGGAAACACAGAAAGTATAGACACAGAAATACAAAGAGACAGCGCTGCTAAACAAATATGCTGAGGTTATCCTAATTCACTGGTGGAACTACCAGAATTATTCATGTTTGTTTTAAAAGATAAATATAAAAAAAGAAATCCAAATATCTACGATAACTATAATGTATAGAGTATTTTCTACGTAGGAAAATACTGAATTGTAACACCTTGATTCCTGTTTTTATCCCATAGTGTAGGTATTTATTCTGCAAAACACTTTTATATCATTTCTCTCCGATCATCTTTGAAAATAGTTGTAAATCATTATTTGTAAAGTCATATTTTAAAACTTCCAGTTCACTTACCTTCTCTACTTTCTCCATTAACTGCAATAACTTAGAGTGGATCAACTTGAAACCATGGCTCTCAATAAAGAATGCCTCTGGGGTAATGTCAAAACCGGTATTTGTTACTCCCTAGCGTCTGTGCATCATGTTGACGTAGCTTCTCTTCTGAGTTGCTTTATAGCCTCCGTGAGTCATAGAGGTCTACAGGGACATTGTTGAAATGGAAGAGCAGGAAATCGTTGAAGAAAAAGGGATCACCAAGGAAACGATGCTTCTCTCTGGGTATTTTATCCGAAGACTTAATGGAAACATTTGTATGCACTGAGTAAATCATGAAAATTTGGGAATCGATGACTCTAGTTTTGATAAAATCTGAGAGTCTTCAGAGCAACAGAGCCACACAAGTATTCTCTGCTCGCTAAGAGGAGCATTTTCCAAGAAAAAAATAGAAGCAATGTTTAATCCAAACTTCAGTACATTTCAGAAAATTTCAGCCAGTCCAACAAATGCATAAATTACCCACAGAAATTAGTTATCCTATAGCTCTTGGTATTTACTGTTTGGTATATAGATAATCAACAAATGTATAAAAGAAAGGTCTATTATTTTAAATTTACTTATTTAGTTAATCAAGTTTGATACTTTTGCGGTGTACAATCTGTTTTTGTGAAAAGAAGTCCAATTATAAAATTTTGCTTCTGGGAAGAAAATATTTCACTTAACCGTGGCTTTACCTGTGGATGCTACCTTTGGAACAAGTCAAAAGACCAGGGAACATAACTGACTTCCTACTAAACATTCAGTTCTTTCAAAATCCATATTCCTCTCCTTATTCACCATCATATGTTAAGTTTGTTCCTTACAAAGGAGAATATGAGAGAAGACTTGAGACAAGAGAAAGAAGATTCTTCTGATTTCCTGTAGTTCCCAGACAGTACTCTTCTATGAGGATAAAGGACAAATTAGGCTCAAATGTTGATGGAATACCTTTCACTTAAGTTGTGTAGAATATCCACTAATTTATCTGCTCTTGCATCAGCTGGACGTCCTCACTTACCAGCTGTGATCAACAGGATATCTGTCCCCGCCATGACCTCCACGTGCTAGTCCCTGAGACCTGTGAATACGTCACTTTAACAAGGAGACTTTGCAGATGTGATTAAAGTTCAGAATCTCAAGGTAAAGAGAGCATCCTAGATTGTCCAGATGGGCCTGGTCTGACACATGAGACATTAAAAATAGGGAACCTTTCCTGGCTGTAATATGAGAACATGACCTGCTCTTGCAGACCCCATACAGAGCTACAGATGGCAGAGTTCAACCTCGGGGTTAAGGGACAGGGCCACTTCAGCCTCACACGGGTTTGTAGAGTTCAGCAAATGGAAATGACCCTCCCTCCCCAGCTATGTAGCGTCAGTTTTTCTCATCTGTTCTTTTTAATGGCATTCAGTTCAACGTGTGTGCATATGCAGGTAACAACCGGGAAAAAGTGAGGCAAGCAGATTTCCCAGATGATACAGATCAAACAACCAAACAGCTGAAAACAGTTTACCTTTAAGCATTCACTCACTTAGCCGTGAAATACCACTAATAGCATTGTCTTTCAGTAGCATAAAGTCTGTGAATTGTGGGAAGAAATAACTTACGATTCACTTCCATTTGAATGGCATGAGTTCTGTGACATGGAAATCAGTCCAATCCACTTTAATTAACTCCTATTGTGCCATGCAATAGTGAACGTGTCCGTTATTCTCATTTGAAGGAGGCGTTTCCTGTAACAGACTGTCTCTACCTTTTCCAGAGAAAAGGCCGAAGCTGCACTGAGTGCCAGTGCATCCTGCCCGTGGAGAGGGGGGACCCTACCTCAGGATCTGAGGCCGCTGGCACAGCCACGAAGCACAGGCCCTTCAAGCTAGGCAGGGTTAATGGGTGTGTTTAAATTTTACCAATACTAGTAAATAGCCACACAGCTCAATGAAAAGAGCCAGCTTTCGATGCCACAGGAAGCAAGAGGAATGCTACAGAAATGAGTTGAAGACGAAGCGTTAAGCTAAAATGCCTAAGATTAAATAAAAAGAAATGCTTCTATTCCTAACACCTTGGTGGCGGGCTGTAGCCATTGGGTGTCTCTGTGTGCGTGTTTTGGTGCTGGGTTGGATCCTCGAAAGCTAATTCTTCAATCTTTTGGGAGAGGAAGAAACTACAGATGTTGTACCTAAAATATTTTAACTAGGAACCCAGGGACTGCACAACCAAATGATACTCTGTGAGCCATCCCAAAGGATCTGCTCCTAAGGGGGCTTTGTACACTCACTCCTGTGCCTCCAACCCACCCCCATCCCCACACACACACAGATAAAACCCACACAGGGACACTGCTGTAGGAGGATTATTGCACAGGCAGGGAAGTATGGTAAAAAAAAAAGTCATACTGTCAGAGTTGTGGAGATGCAGTGGGGAACTGTAACCTGTGAGTTGATAAAGTGTGCTTGTTTGTTAAACTGAAAAGAGAAGAGAGAGACTCTCCATTTTTATGAAAAATCAACTATTATAGGATGACATCCCTGGGGAAAGAGGCTTCCACAGAACTGATAATATTTCACTGAATTGATGCTTTGGTGCTTTAGTTATGGTTTATTTTATGAAAGCTTGGAACCTTTGCAGACGAAAATATTAAATTGTTTGACTAGTTGAGGGAGTTCTTGGACTAACTGTGAATGATTTTAATGTAGAAAAATTGTGTGTCTGCACATGTGAGAATGTGTGCACTGGCAAAGAAGTGCCTAGTGAGGAAGAACTTTTGGGGGGTGGTCAAGGGCATAGCCATTTAAAAGCTGCTTGCAAGCAGACACCTGTGTCCAGAAGCACAGCCTGTGAAGAGCCAATAGGAACACCGGTCTCCCTGTTGTTCCTGAGGAGCAACCATCAAACAAATGCCCCAGACCGAGGGACCAGTGAGAAACTGACAGGCAGTTTGCTGGACACCATGGGGGAGGTGGGGGAGCTGCAACGAAAACCACGGGGGTTTGGCAAGCTTGGCGGAGCCTGCTGAGCCGGAGCTGGTCACTGGCACTCGGATTTGGCTAGAGTCCTGATGACTGGTATGAGTCCTCTGTCTCCTTACCTAAATGTCGGAGGTTTGAGAAGTTCACCACCATAAGGACCCTGTGGTTGTAAAGCAAGTCAAATACCCACACGTTGTCAGTGGGGAGGGAGTGAGAAACAAGATGCATTTTTATGGCTCCGAGATTTTAGAATTTAAATTCTGTTTGAAGGTAAAGTTCCAGGATACCTACGGTTACTCATATGCTTGAATTATGAATTATTTACAGGGAAGTTTCTAAATGGGAAGATGGACAGCGATTATTTCACCTTGAAGACTAAAGTTATGAACCACTCTGGCCGGCTGGCAGGAAAGGATAACAGAAGTCCCCCAAATGATAAGCAAAATAAGGAACGGGTGAGATAGCTAGATTCACATCAAAATCCACATTGTTGCAAAAAGGTGAAGAGTGTGTGGCTGATGCTGATACTGTATTTAAAGGAGTCACACTGACACCATGAAAAGACCATATAACTCAGAGCCCAAGCCGAGAGCAATTTAAAGTGGTAGGGTGAGAGAAGGCGACTATTGATAATTACACCTGGAAAGAGGCATAAATTGAGATGGTTCTGGGAAAACTGGGGTACGAACCCCAGAAATGTGGGGCAGATTGCTGTGCCCCTGTTGCTGTAGCACTCCCTGTGGGGCCCACACCTTTGTACCGGTGTCAGACTTCCTGATGTCAGAACAATGCCCTGTGGTGGCAAAACTCCTGAGGGTCAGGGCCCTTTAATTTGCTGTGGGGGATCCAAAGTGCAGTGTGAACTTGAGTAAGCCCTTGAGAGAAACTGGAACTTATTCTGGAGCCCAGAGTGAAAAATGCGTGTCTTGTGATGAGTAGTCAATAGACTCAGAGTCATTTTATTAGCAGGAAACCAAATCTGTTACAAATATGGATATGTCAGTGTTGGAAGTAATGACTGACCATGTGAATAAAAGGACACAGTAATGATACAATTACATATAATAATGCAATTAATTAATAACTCCATTTCTTTCTAAGGTATGCACTGGTTTTCTGGTAGTTAAGGTGTTTCTAAACAATCCAAAGCTTTTTCAGTGTCACGTGTGGACCTGCTGGGTCGGCGCCTCGTCAAGCCTTACATTTTCCCTGACAGCCCAGAGAGGTAAGAAGCTCCAAAGTTGTGTGAACATAAATTAATATTATGTGATGTGCCTTCACTAAAATGTGGAAGGAAGACATTTCCAAATGTGGTGTTTATTATTTTAACTCTTTTTGTTGACTGGGTATTATTTTAGAAAATACAGGCATGTGAACATAATTTACAATTTTGAATGGGAGATAAACAGAATGACAAGTTATAAATAGAAACACCATAAATTATAAAAGAGATGATTTGAGATAGTCAATTAATTAGGCTTACTTAAGTTTCATTTTTATTCCTTTCTTGCCCAAAGTTAGAAAAAATACCAATTTTCAACATTTTAGGAAGAGGAACAAGCTTTTTCTTTCATCAAAAGTCCTCAAACCTGGGCATTGGCAGAGGGTCAAACACTGCAGCCCGGCCTGGACGGGTTGCTCTCCACCCAGCGCGGGAGCAGCAGGAAGCCTCTGGGAGAGGAAACCGGGGGCTGCCCGTGCTGTGGAGCCTCCCCCACCCCTGTCTCTGCGAACTGGCTGAGGAACGGGACTTACTCCCCCGGATGGGGAAGGGGCTTCCTGAGAGCTGCCAAGAAGGGATGGGGCAGGAAGGGGACGGGTCAAAGTTACAGTAAAAGTACAAGTAGGCGTGAGACACTGAGCCTTAACTGGTTACCCTTCTTTAAAATAAAAAGTGGGAAAATATAGCATAATTAGGGACTGCTTATAATAGAATAAAGCTCTACTAGATTTAATTGTATACCTTGATGTGTAGAGATTTCTTTAATTGGACATTGTTGGCCTCTAGTTTAGGATTGGCTTCTTTTTCTCTTAATGTTTTTTATTCTGCCCTGCGTTCTGTTCCTTAGGAGAAGTAATGTATTGAGTAGACCAAAAGATCCCTTACATTTCTTCTGTAAAAGAAAAGAGACATTTTTCATTTTCGCCAATAACTTCGTTGATTTGGATATTTTGAGTGTGTCAGCTATCTCCCGCTATTGGCTTCTAGTGAGTACAGGCCAGGGGTGCTGCTAAACATCTTCCAATGCATACAACAGCTCCAAAGCAAAGAATTATTTGACCAAAATATCAGTAGTATCAAGAAAATTTTGCAAATCACTTTTGATGCAATCACTCACAGCACATTTTCCATACACTGCATAAATCTTTTTGCATTTTAGTTGTGTTTTTACCTTTCTTGAAATAATAAAGCATAATATACTGAAAATGTTGCATATCTTCTCCCATCTTCACTGTTAAAATGGCTACACAAAAATTCACCAATTTTGATAAGTTTTTTCTAAATGCACACTGATATGAAAGTTGTCACAATACAACTAACAAAGTTCTTTTGAATGAAGTTAAAGACAACTAAGCACTACTGGAGTTATTGTACAGAAAAAACTAAATGAACTTTTTGGCCAGCCCAACAGATGAGATGCATTTCCTCTGATCACTGACACTGTTGCCCGGTGCTCAGTGAAAGCACTTGTCTTTCATCCTCTGAGTCCCCTTTCTCCCCCTTGTTTTGTGGATGTTGTTAAATCAATAATTGCAACAAGATAGAGGGTTTTTAAACTAGGACTTAAAGGGTCCTCCTATACATGAGCCTTGTCCTGCTGCAGCCCCCTGCGCACCTGCTCCACTCACCCACCCCACCCCACTCACCTCCCACAGGGCACAGGCAGTGATGCCCCAGGGGAAGCCGGTTCACGGAAGACAACGCCAGTCCCTCAGCGAAACCCTACGCCTAGGGTTTCAGTTGGAGTAACAGATTCAGTTTCTCTACTTGACATACGATGATTATTCAGCTTTTCTTTTTGTGTGTGTCAACTTTTATACGTTGTATCAGATTCAAAAAATCTGTCCATTTCATGTAAGTTGTGACATTTTATTAGCCCAAAGTTGTTTATAATATCCTCTTATTATTTTAATGTGTATAGTCTATGTGGGCAAATCCTACAGATTAAACATTCATTACTGATGTTGTTGACATATGTTCTCTCTCTTTTTCTCATGAAAATCTTGATAGAGGATCCTCACTTTTGTTGCTTTTCCTCAAAGAACCAGATTTTAACTTAGTTAATTTTTTCTGTTGTCTCTTTTCAATATAAGGGATTTCTTCTCTTATCTTCATTAATAACTTACATGTTTGCTTTTGCTTTTCTAATTTCTTCAGATGGAACTATAGATCTTTCTTCTTTCTTAATTTATGCATAAAAATTTACCACTTACCAGTGCTTTAGCTGCATCCCAAAAATTTTGACATGTTGTATTTTAATTTTCTTATCAGTTCAAAATATTTTGTAAATTTTCTTGTATTTTGTCTTTGAATCCATGAATTTTTTTAAAAGGTATGGTTTCATTTCCAGATAAATAGAGTTTAACTCAATGTTCATTGTTATGTAGTTCTAATTTAGTCCTATTGATGTGAGAGAATACACTCTGTATAACTCAGATTTTTAAAAACTTAATGGCCTGGTTTACTGAATCTGCCCTGTGTCCTTGAGAAGAATGTGTATTCTTTAGTTGTTAGATGTCGTGTTCTATAAACATAATTAAACTGGTTCATACTGCTTTTGAGATCTTCTATGTCCTTGTTGAGTTTTTGTCTAGCTATTCTATTATTTGCTCAAAAAGAAGTGTTAAAATCTTCCACTATTATCAAAAAATGATCTTTAAAATTTTGATTTATGCATATGGAGGCTCTGTAATTAAGTACATGGACACTGACAATAGTCCTGAAATTGCTAATCTGTGTATTTTATACTTATTCCATCCACTTACATTAAATCTATTCTGTGCCTTTTTATGAGGGCCAGCCCTCCAAAATGGACTTTATTTATAAAAAATTATGTATTTATTCTTACATGTTTAAACTTCAGTCACTTTCAAAGTACTCTCCATTTGATGAATACACCTATCAAGACTTTCTTTTTCCCACTGCTTAAAACAGTTTTTGAACTTATCAATTTTGATGACTTTTAGTGCATCTGCAGTTTTTTTGTTTCACCTCTTCCCCATTGACAAAACATTTCCCTTTGTGGGCTTCTTTTTAATCTGGGGGAATAGAAAAATGTTGCTTGAGGTGAGATTGGGTACATAGGGACGGTGGGGCACAGGGGTCATACCATTTTTTGGTCAAAAACTGCTGAACACTCAGAAAGGTGTAGGCAGGTGTGTTCATCAATCACCCATCATGAAATGGACAAATGCATTGAGTCTTCAAAAAAAATTCACTGAAGCTAAAGCAGCCTCTCACAATAACACCAGCTGGTATACTGATACGGATGGGTTCCTAGAACACTCACCTAGCAGGGGAAGCCTGTACTACAAGGAACCTGCCCTCCAGAAGATAGAAGATAATTGTTTTGCGAGGGTCCCCCCTTGTATTTTAGGTGAGGCTCTTACAGCAGCCACCTATGGTTCAATGTTGCCTTTACTCTGTTAATTTCTGTAAGTTAATTGGAGTATTTAAATCAATAACAGTTTATATAACTATTGATATGCTTGGATTTAGTTCTACTGTTTTCTTATTTCTCTACCCCCTCTGTTTTTAGTTTATATTCTCTCCTTTATTTGGGGGAAATATTTTTAGTATTCTTTCTTAATTTTATTACATGGCTTTTTTCATCTCTGTGCATGTGTGTATTTTATTTTTAGTGGTTCCTTAGAGATTACAATATACTTACTTAACCCTTCACAGTCTACTAGAATTTCATTTAGTATTTCCTATAGTAAAGATCTGGTAGTTTATTTCACCTGAAAATTCCTTTGTCATGTTTCATTTCTGAAGGATATTTTCACTGGATATAGAATTGATGAGATTTTTTTCTTTTCTTTTTTTAACACTTCAAAAATGTTGTCATCTGGCCTCGATGGCTTTTGATGAGAAATCAATAATCATTCAAGTCATTGTCCTCCTGACGGTAACATGTCATTTTTCTCTAAATACTTTCAAAACTTTATATCTGAATTTAGCTTTTTGTCTATAATATGTCTAGTGTTAGGTTTTGGGCTTTTTTTTTTTTTTCACTTTATCCTTTTGGAACTTACCAAGCATTTCTAATCTATAAATATATGCTTCTTATGAAAGTTGGCAAGCATTCAGCCATTATACCATAATTTTTTTCTGCTTCAATATCTTTCTCCTTTTCTGGGAGAACTCCAAATATACACATATTGGACCTTTGACACTCAATAGGTCTCTGAAACTCTATCCAATGTTTTCAATTTTTTTATTCTTTGTTACTGTCACTATAAGAGATCTGTCCAGAAGGTATCCAGCTAAGTAATATGAAAAACAGAGACATTTACTGAAGGAAATACAAGATACCAAAAACAATGTACACAGGACAATGATGCCTCAGTTCTCTTCAAAGTTGGCACCTTGAAACCTCACACAGTTCTCCTAATCACCATCAGCTTCCCCATTGTATTTTCCTGAATGTCATCAACAGTCTGATATCTCCTCCCTTTCAAAGGTGATTTTAGTTTTGGGAAAAGCCAGAAGTTACAGGGCAACAAATCTGTGCCATAGAGAGCCTGAGTCACCTAGGTGATTTGATGTTTCACCAAAAATCTCTGCACGAGATATGATATTTGAGTGGGCATGCGTGTTGCATGATAAAGCTGCCAATCACCTGTTGCCCATAGCTGTGGTCTTCTGAATCATCCAAATAGTGTCCACAGAGGAATGATAAACTTAATGCAAAGTTTGGTGCAGATTCATTGCTGTACACACTCAGTCATTTTGAATGTGACAGCCACACAGTACACGACATGCTCGCTTAATGGCCCCCACTGACTAGTACAGTGAAATTGTCTTTGTATATGAACTTGCATTCCAGTCCACTCTCCTTGGCTGCCAGGTTACAAAACAGCATAGTAATGTAAACTTTTTTTGTAGTGCAAACTGTTTTCCTTTTACACATACTGACAATGGCTGGACTTTTTCTGGATAGACATTTTATATCTGCTTTGCTTTTGAGTCCATCCAGTAATTCTTTATTTCAGATATTAAATTTTCAGTTCTGAAATTTTCATTCTAAAATTTTCATTTTGTTCTTTTTTGTTGTTTTATTTCCTGTTAAGATATTTTATCTTTTTATTCATTTTATTTGTGTGCTTTATTTTTGAGCTCATGGGACATAATGTTTCTTTAAAATCTTTGAAAATTCTAATATTTATTTTGATGCATCCTTTGCTTTATTTATTTATTTTTTGAGGTAGGTTATATTTTTCTGCTTTGCATGTCAGGTAATTTTGAATTGTGTCTTAGACTCTGTTGACTATTACAGTCTTCTTCAGAATATTGATATTTTTGTATTAGCAGGCAATCAACAAATGAGCTTTGGATTCAAAAAGAGTAACTATCTCTGTATGTTTTAGTTTCTATAGAAATGAATTTGAAAGAGTAATCCCTGTTCTTTTCAGAGGATTCCTATGGGAATCAAATGTAATAATCTGTGGGAAAATGTTTTGGTAGCTAAGGGCACCCCTACAAAATGCAAGGAAGTACTAGTAACTTTGAATTTGATGGAACATTGTATAAAGGGACATGAGCAGAAAATATAATACGCAATTAGTTAAGGCACCTTGAACTAAACTAAATGAAGAGGAAAAATGTTATTAGAAGTTCAGATAAAGCAATAATATGATAATGTCTTTAAGACTGTATGTGTCTTTAAAATTAAAAGGCAGTAGTAAAGGACTTTTTTTTTTTAATTTTATCTTTTGCCCTGGCTGATGTGGCTCAGTGGATTGAGTGCCAGCCTGAGAATCAAATTATCACTGGTTCAATTCTTAGTCGGGGCACATGCCTGGGGTGCAGAACAGGTTCCCCAGTCAGGGGCATGTGAGAGGCAATCTGATCAATGTATCTCTCATGCATTGATCTTTTCCTCTTTTTCTCCCTGCCTTTTCCCTCTCTAAAAAGTAAGTAAATAAAATTGTAAAAAATGTATAAAATTTTTATTTTTTTAACATCACAGTTTACATTTAATATTATTTTGTATTGGTTTCAGGTGTATAGCATAGTGACTAGATGATTTTGTATTTCACAAAGTGTCCCCGATATTTCCAGCACCACTGGCACCCTTCATCAGATGCATCATTGGTGAATATTTTCTCCTATTTAGTGGGTTGTCTTTTCATTTTGTTGATGATTTCCTTCACTGTGCAAAAACTTTTTAGTTTGATGCAGTCCTATTTGTTTATTCTTTTTCTTTTGCTTCCCTTGCCTGGCGATATATCAGAAAAAAGTATTACTAAGAGAAATATATTAGTAAAAGAGATTTTACTACCTATGTTTTCTTCTAGAAGTTTTATGGTTTTGAGTCTTAAAGTCTTTAATCCATTTTTAGTTTATTTTTTTTCCTATGGTGTAAGAAGGTGGTCTAGTTTCATTTTTTTTATGTGTGCATATCTGACCACTTTTCCCAGCACCATTTTTTGAATAGACTGTCTTTAGCCCATTTATATGCTTGCTTCCTCTGTCAATTATTAATTGACTATAAAAGTGTGGGTTTATTTTGGGGCTATCTATACTGTTCCATTGATGTATAGGTCTATTTTTATGCCATTACTATGCTGTTTTGATTACTATGGCCTTGAAGTATAGTTTGATATCAGATAGCATGATTCCTCTAACCTTGTTTTTCTTTCTCAGAAGTGTTATGGCTAGCCAGGTTCTTTCATAGTTCCATATAAATTTTTCAATTATTTCTTCTAGTTCTGTGAAGTAATGCCATTGGTATTTTAATAGGAAATGCATAGAATCTATATATTACTTTATGTAGTATGGATATTTTGACAACGTTAATTCTTCCTATTCATAAGAATGGTATATTCTCCTTATGTGTATGATTTACATTTTTAAAGTAGTACATTAGCTGCTTGAGCTTAGGGAGGAAAGAATGGAAGCTGAGAGAATCATTAGAAGCCTATTGTCAGGGTCCAGGTGAGAGACATTATGACTTAGAGCAGGGTGGTGGTGGTAGAGATGGAGAAGAAAGGTTGGGTGTATTTCAAAGGGAAAGCTCAGAGGATATGCTGACAGATTGGATGTGCATTTCTGTGAAAGAAAAGTAATTGTGGACAACTCTAAAGCGATTAGGGAATGGTGGTACCATTTACAAAGATGAGGAAAACTGGGCCTGGTGTTTTGATAGGGATTGCATTGGATTTATAGATTGCTTTGTAGTGTGGACATTTTAACAATGTTAATTCTGTCTAGAAGGAGGTTTTTTTGTTTAAATTTAAATTTAAATTTTTTAACCATTTGAATGTTTCAAGAGAGGAAGAAAAATTACACTACCCGGAGCCTATAATGTAACTTATTTTAGTAGTCTAGAAGAACCATGCTTTATTTTCATATCATGTTTGGTAGTTTCTAAAACACTTCCTCATTTGTTTCTTCATTTGCACTTTACAGCAGCTTTGTGAAGTAGTACAGATATTCATTTAACTTTGTGTGAGAAAATTCACATTTCAGAATTTAGGCAATGTGCAGAAAATTGTCTCAGAAATAAGCCTGGAGCTGAGATTTAACCTGAGTGTTTTGTATTTAAGGGAAGTGCTCCTTCCTCCTCAGCAGAAGCCATGGATGCACTTGTCAGTCAGTTAAACTTTCAGAAGCATTTACAGGTATGACACCCTGGCCTTGGTGAGGTGGCAGAGACCAAGTGAATGTTCAGCTCCTGAGTAATCAACAGCTGGCTATGCGGCAGTACCAACACAGCCTTCCAACCTAGCTGCACAGATATGTGGAATCCCTTCGTATCTTCACTATCCACCACAACCTCCAAAGAAGGAATACTAGAGGGAAAAAAGCAATTAAGGTAACTCTACCTGGAGACTGGCCAGTACAATTTTGATTAAGCAGAGAAGTTACGGGGTGTGGCTGTTTGGAAGGTATGTGGCCTAGGTTTCCATTGACAGTTGCTCCCCTTACATCTGACCACTGTGGGACCTAAGAGGTGGACTTAAGTGGATGCAGCTGTCTATAAAACATGAGCTTTGTGGTACCCATTTCTTACTGCATCTTAATGGTGCCAAATGAGCTGCCTAAACGAAGAATCTGGGTCTTAGAGAATAATAAAATGTATCTGGATCTCATGGGAGGGACCTGAGCTCCTAGAGCCCCTGGCTACAGCTCCCACTCCGCCTATTTCAGCCAACACTCTCTTCTACAACTTGTTTCTACGGCTGCAAAGCCTGGCCAAATAAACACTTTATACTGATACAAATCTCACATATTTTATGAAAACTGCCTTTAAATGGTAGGGATTGTGTGGGGGCGGGGCGCTCCTGATGAGGGAAACTACATTAGCCAGTGTGGGAGACTTGTGTATTATGTAGTAGAGTCACTTCTAGGAGAGTTGGATTTAATTAGAGGTAATATGCAAAGGTAAAGTAGAAAATAAAGAAGATCATTTTTGTTAAGGGACTCTTACAGAGTACACTCATTTGTGCACCTTACAGTTTATTATAGTTTTTGGCTCAGCATACTTTTAAAGATATTTATGGCACAAATTAATTTTTCTGAGCTTGCATCAGTTATCTGAGATACC